>SDVV010010287.1:0-16314 GCA_016164225.1 Gammarus roeselii
CCGTAGGGCACTGGAGAAACAGACTACCAAAACACACAAGATGGCCTCTGGGTTACTCATCTCTGATGGCCATCATCTGATTTACATGACATGCTACGCTGGTGCATACTGCTCGCCTGTTCACCGCAGGCCAACGGAGCACTTGAGCGTTGTGGACACCGTAGTAGATCACGACGATGTGCTCCGATCCACTACCATGTACTACCATGTACTACAATAATCGCGGGAGATACGCTCTTGATTTTTAATTGGGTTGTTATATACAATTTTTGAAAATTAGGGGATCCTATTGGAAAAAGAATCTATTCTCTTATATGTATGAAATACGTAATGTTGCTAATTGAGCGGATGCTGAAATGACTGGGCAGGACATCCAAATTCTGTGCCGAATAAAAAGTTTTTTTAATAAGATTTGTCTTCGAATGACAACCCGATTTCACAGAAAGTTATGTTGAGATTATTTTTTCTAATATTATTTTTATTCATATGAACCGAGCGGAGAAGGTCATTCGACCCAGCTCAGCCATTCTCTGCGAAACACTCACCACTTGCGTAGTATCCCTTTTCTGAATTTATATTTTCAAATCTCATGAAAGTGGCTCCCCGTGGAATAAGACTTGTATTCAAATTCAAAATATTTTTTATTTCAATCAGGGCTCATCATTAAAAACTGATAGAGGTGCCATTACTATACTAATTTTATAAACTAAAATAAATCACCACGATGAAGTCTAGATTTTTAAGAACATAGTGAACTTAAGAACATTGAACTACTCTGACGATATTGTTTCAAAGTCTGTGTAATTTTCAAATTCAGCGCCGAATAAATGGCAGTCATTGTTTCACCCTATGTCTTAAAATATATTTATTATACTGATGGGAAAAATTTCCCTACGTCTTCCCATAACTCAGAAAATTCTACGAGGGAAAATATATATTAGATTTATTTATGAACGTGTACTGGTTTTATTAATCATGTTGTAAAAGTTAACTCATTAATGAAGAATAGTCTTCCAAAGTAGAACATCCTGTTTCAGCGGATCAAGATCATTCAGTTGGAGTTATTGGATAATCACCGCAATATCCAGTAACTTCAATTATTCAATATAGTTCGACAAATATTAAATTAAATACAATTTAAAAACTCCGCGAAGTTTCGAAGACTTTATGTGCTAATATTTGCTGAATGATCGCAGAAAACCACCCTCAAAATAAGGTCTCTTTTCTATCAAACTACAGTGTGGCAAACAAAAAAATCATATCGAAAAATATCGAAAGCTTATCGACGTAGAAAAGGGAAACTGAAACCACGAGACGTCAGGAATGAGCTTCGTATGAGTTCAGAACAGGTTACGTATTATATTCAATGCAGTTTCCTGTAACAGTTTTGTGTTATTACTTGGTGTTTATACTATGAACATGTTTTTACTGCTTTGTGAGAATTTTTCCATCAAACGTTGAACCAGTTGAAACATTCAATACCCGCGAACAGCCTTGGGGGTCGCGGTGGAATAAAACAATGATGAACTTACAGTCAACCTGACAGCAGATTGGAGGAATATGAAATGGATCGAAGTTGAACATTGGATCCTTAGATGAAACAGGAACGCACGAATGGACGTGAATATACATGAAATTCACCATTCAATAGTTTGCTGTTTGGCCTTCCTTTGATTATATGCTAATCTCGCAATATACGCAAGGCAGAGCCTTGTCTTTTTCTACTAAAACAACTATGAAAAACAGGTTGACTCCAATATCATGGAGTTCTATTTCCAACAGGATTATTCAGTAATTGCTGTGCCACCCGTCCTTCAGTTGTAGTTCATTGTTTGTCAGGTGAAATGGTGTGGAGAAAATGTTCAAGCGAGTGCAGTTTAACTTGGCCCGCTCCGGCTTCAATGTTTATGCGCTCTTCATTGAAGCGTTTCGACAGTGGGTGTAGCGCTCTCAATGCAAATAAGGCTATCAATATTCCTGACCTAATTTGACTGCGGTGTGCCGAACAAATTGTTTGTGGCCCATCAGGGAGGAAATGAATAATTCTGCATTTAAATTATACACAGTAATTCTCTCCACAAATTTATCAGTTGCTGTTCAAAAGTTGAAGGTATTTAAGCAGAAGTCAGTTACATCACAAATGAACTATTTAAATGAGTGAACATTAGCCTCACACAAAATATCGGTTTATTTTTAATACTAGCGCAAGCAACGCACAAGGGTGCCGTATATTTGGGAATGTAGGAGCTCCAGATTCATACAAAATGAAAAAAAATCTCCCCCTCTCCATAACCTAGTACCCCTTTCCCTCTCTACCTTAACTTACAAGGAAATATCACGATTATTCAATGCGAGCTCGAATGTAGCCGAATGGGTCCAGATGACTTGCTTCGCACACCCGCCTCTCACGAACCGCCTCTCACACCCGCCCTTTCACACGCCTTTCACAGCCACCTCTCACACTCACATATCACACCCGCCTCTCACACCATCTCTCATCCTCGTCACTTATCCACCTTCTACATCCGCCTCTCACCTTCACCTCTCTCACCCGTCGTAAACAACTCCTTCTCACACCCGACTCTCCCACTCACCTCTCACCAACCTTTCACATCCGGCCCTTACATTCGCTTTTCCAACCCACCGTCAACAACCCACATCTCACACCCGCCAGTCACCCCCACCTCTCACCCTCCTTCTACACCCGACTCTCACATTCTCCTCTAACACCCGCCTCTCACATCCGCATCCCACCCTCCCCTCTCACACCCGCCTCTCACACCCGCCACTCACACCTGCCTTTCACACCCGCATCTCACACCCGCCTCTCACAAAATACTTCCTTACCCGACTCTCCCTACTACCACCTCCAATCTCCTCCCCCATATGGATATAGAATTGACGGTATTAAAGATGAAGAGATTTTATGACCGACTGCCAAGGGCATGTGTCGAACTTTCCTTTGTCGCATAACCAATTGCGACTCATCTCTTCTCCAGCTTATCGCCGGAACGCTTTCTTTGAACCCTGTTTCTTGACTTGTTCTTTTAGCAATAGGAGCCTGACGAGAATGTTTCATCCAATTTCAGGTTGCACGAAGTAAAATATAACGTAAGGTCGACTTGCTCTCGACTCAACCACGCTGCCACGTACTCGACGGTCGAGATTATCCTTGTTTTATTAAAAAAAAAAAACTAGAAATGCACATGTGTTTAAAACTGAAGGGATCATTGGACCATATCTACGTCTTTCTTTTTCTCATCCTAATGCTGCATCCAATGCTACAAAGTAAATCGCCTGAACACAGTGACACTGTAGCCACTGATAAATGCTGATGTTTGTCCGTTGGGTATATTATATCAATATTGTCAGCACATGTTCAGCTCTAATTTTCTCGGCCTGTACTTGCTAAAGTAGACTTTCCTTTGAAAATAGAAACTATAGTTGAGATAAGAGCGAATCCAGTTCATTATTTGTATACTCGTGAAATGAAGAAGAGGCAGATTCTGAACAGAAATGGACAATTATAGAGGACAGATGTATATGAGAGAATAACGACAGATAATAATCAGTTAAATCATTTTCGTCGCTAGATAAGGGAGGCATATTGAAAGCGAGTTCACAAAGTTTAAAATCGACGTGAAAGTTTTCACTGGAACAGCAGACAAGGTACTTCCATGTGATATTGGGGGATTTAAATACAATTTTTTTTCCTGAGTGCGAGGGAGCAGGTGCTTATATTGGTTGTATCCGAAAGGGCTTCAACGGTACCTGACTCATTTTAGGATTTTCTTGAATTGTATTTAATGTAATTTTTCGTGTTTGTTTCGGTATATTAGCTGGTCAAGACGTTTATATTAAAACTCCTGTAGCAAAATCGCTCATACACGCACACACAAACTCGCACACGCATGCACACGCTCACACGAACAAACCCAACTACTCACACCTACACACGCACACGGACTATGCGTGTATGTGCGGTTGAGTGTTTGCAATCGAGTGTTTTCGATAATCGATTAAAAATATTACCGCATGTGAGAATTTGAACATTTTTCTTACAATAAAATAAGTCAACAATTTATACACAATGAATGGTCGATAACATAGTCCGTTGTAAAATAAGGACTAATTTAGCACAGGAACAAAGTGACCGGTTGTACCGTGACCTGCCAGCTTGGGGTAACTACACATTCGGCGAGCAGACCCAATGTAATGGACAGCCAATTTATTGGTCGTTAGCTACAAGTTGATGCTGCTATCTGCAACCGACGATTGGAAGCAGGAATTCATATTTTACAACTTCATTGAAATAAGACAGACAACAGCGTCATCCGATTGGAAGATGACTCACTTGATACATGTTGAAGAAAGTATTTGACGAACAATTAAAGTCGTATTTGATTGCTTAAGTTACCGGCAGTTTGAGCCGCTCAATTACCATCACCAGCTGCAACAGGATGACTGCCATTGCACATCAAGCGCAATGTAGTTGTTTTTATCAAGATTGATATCTGAGCTAAGTATTTTCCGTCCTCTGGTGAACGCAATTCTTTGATCCCAATAGCATAGCCAACCTGGACTGGTAAATGTCCTTCATTTCACCTCTGTACCCTTTGGTACCCAATTTAAGTCAGTAATTATACTATGTTATTTATAATAATGTAACCACATTTCACATTGAAAAATGTAGAGGACATTTAATTCAAATCTGTTACACACGATTTTAAATTTTTAAGTTGTGTCATATAGTAATAATAAATGGCCATGAACTTGCGTCGGCGACCTCAATCCTCGGAACTATTTGCTTGTTAATTACCCACGGTACTTCCAGTGATTGTGTAATAATGTTTTGATCCACAAAATAGTCAATCAGTAGTATGTTTAATGATCAAATTGGTAGAAATAGCACATCCAATTAACATGAAATAAAAAAGGAGTCAGATGATATGTTTTAGTACACAGTCGAACTACTACCGATTGGATACAGCGTCATAAACTTTACTTCGATCGAGAACTTGCTACGGGAAACCCCGGATTTGAAACATGTTCTAACAAACTGGATTCGTTCAGGAATTTTCTGAAAGGAACTTGTAAGTTCATCTGTGCTAGCCTTGTTTTTTTCGGAACTCAGACCCACATTTTCATTATTACATGTTTTTGATTAAAACTGACGAGTCGCTGTAATGAACGGTCAAACATTACGAGCATGTTTGCTTCAACCTGGGAAACCTGCACGGCTGAAAATGAGCTGAAAATGAGTTTCAAAATTGTCTAAACGCCTTGCACCGCCACACGATTGTATAAAAACAGGACAAATAATTAAACAGACTATTGAATTTACTTGTCTGAGTCCTGTGAGTAAAAAAAAATACATTTGAAAAAAACAGTCATCTGGTAGGATAAGAACACGTCGGTATACAAACTTGTGATTGCTTGGATGCACAAAAGGATCCATTACATGTGTAGAACATGCGTGGGCTGGTCAACGCTGGGCTAAGTAACAAAGAATAAAAGTAAAAGGTCTATTATATGAGTTAATTCAATATGAATGCCCAAATAAGGAACAATGTGTAGTCACAGTGTAAATAATTATTGTCTTCTCAAATGATATCAGGTGGATGAAGTGAATGAATTAAACAAAGTATACAACATAAACTAAGTTATTCTGAGTATAGTTTTGGTCAATATTCCTTACTGAAGAACATACTCAGAAGAAGACCAGGACAAAATATCTTTCATTGAACGTTTAACGTGACCGCGAAACTTCCTTGCTCAGAAAATGGAAAGATATTGCAGAAGAACATGTTACCCACAGGTAAAGGAAATGATTTCACAACATAAGAAGAACGAACAGGCTTTCATAATCAGAAGCTCGAATGGGCTGAAAAAACTATGTAATTTTTATTTCGTCGGGCAAATTGAATACGCTAAACAGTTAACGTTTCTACTCTGTCTTTAGAAATATGTTTTAACATACGAAAGGCTTAAAACGCATGGCACACTGATCAAGTGACTTGCAGAGAGCAATTGTTCTCCACCTTATTTACCGCCGAGAAAACAATATTTTGCTTTGTTACGAGATATATATGTTTTTTCCTCTCTTCCTGACTTATCTTGCTGCTGGATGAAGTCAAATTCTACATGAAGATAAATACTCAACGTTGTAGAAATGATGGCTCTCTCCGGCAATACGCTTAATGTTCAGAGAGAGCCAGCCTATGAGCCCCCAAATTTCAAAATAGAAATGACATAAATCGCAATACAATCCGATGCTGCCTGCATTTGTAAGCGCTCTCAGATGGGAAGATATTTGTTGCCATATCTGAAACGCTTATTGGATCTCGGATGACGGATATTTTAATGTCTTGATGTTGCTGCAATCTCTGCCGAAATGAGATCATCGGGGCCTGGGTGTCGATACCAACTTAGTTCTTGAGCCGCGCCGCCACTTTCAAGAATCACCTTTAAAAATATCCTCGCGAACCGCCATCTGTGAAGTGTTCTGTCTGGGTCCTGATAAAGAACCTCTGATTTAGGGCTTCAGTGGGATGAGTGAGGAAACAAAGAGTTCGATAAACTGGAAGTAAAAATATCTACTGTATATTCTTGCTTGGATACTGCATATTTCATTGCTTGTTGATGATTCATGAGTTGAATGCTTCGTATTTCCAAGTTCACTGAAAAAAAATCATGGTTACCTGGCTAGAAAGGACGTTCACTATTTGCATGATTTCCAGGAAAAAATTGTTCTATTCACTGCGTTGCAGTATCTGGAGTTCATAACATTCAGGGAAGTTCGTTGTCAATCTTCACCAAAATAAATAATCAACCTGTGATACTGATTTGTTTTGTACCTGTTGCCTCTAAACACCATCGCGAATGTCTGCCTCAAAACATCACTGCGACCAGTCTGCCTGTAAACACCACCGCGACCAGTCTGCCACTAAACACCACCCCCGACCTGACGTACGCTACCCTACTGTCGAAAAAAAAGTGAAAATTCTGTTGAAATGAAGTGAAATCTAAATTTCTTCCCTCCGGGTATTTTGTTCCAAGTGGAAGTGTTATTGATTAGTGATTGCTCTTAGTGTCACTGCTTCTACTGTTGAAATTGATCTTGAATTGATCACAGTAATAGTATAAAAATTACATAAATAATTACTATAACTATTAAGACATCAGTGATAAATTATTGAGTGCACAGTGGCAAACCATTGGAACGTATCTAAATTACATCAAAACTGCTTGATTTAAATTGTACAAATTGCAAAATGTTGTGATTTACAATTTAACTCATACCAACATCATAAAAACGTGTTCAAATATCAGCTTAGCTGGTGTACAGTTGACTGCAGCGGAACTAATACGGACTCCCTAGACTGAAAACAGGAGGCAGACCCAGCACAAACCTTTTTCATTGCCTCCCAGCCCCCTACACTCCATCCCGTCCCGAAACCATACCTCAGTGTCACAAGACGAAAATGCGCCGACCCTTACTATACTTCATCTGCAACCAGATATTTTTACAGTACATTTTAATAGTGATCCTAACATAGACAGGAACAAGAACAGAAAAAGGAATCAATTGTTATACCAGGATTGCAACATAGTCGAAATCTGTGAATTAGGGATGTCATGTTGCAACGATGCAGTAAAAATTCGTTCGGTGTGTTTTCTTGTTGGGGAATCCAAACACAGCAGCACCTCGATTAACAAGGAAAAAAAGCTAGCTCAATCAGTCAAGCGCAACTCAAAAAGATTTTATGGATATGTGAACGAGAGACATGTTGTTCGTGACAGCATTGGCTTTCTACAAAATAGTGCAGTTGATCTAAAATCATACGATGCAGACATGTCTTTGACACTGAACGAATACTTCGTAACCGTCTTCACGGATGAGAATATCAATAATATCACAGAAGTCGACCTTCCTGAAAAAGTGCAACCGTTAGATGATGATAATCACTTCATCGTAGGTGAAATGAATGAACAACTTAGCAAAGTGAATATCTACATATCTGCAGGACCGGGTGATGTGCATCCGAAAATATCACAGAACCGCTTCAAAATCATAGGTCATAATGAGTATGGAATTACTCCAGAAGGATGGGAAACAACAAACATAACAGCCATATTCAAGAAGGATAGTACGCAAGATTTAGGAAAATATAGACCAATCAGTCCTACATCTGTGGTTGGTAAATCCTTGGAAAGATTGATAAAAACAAGTATAAAGTGTCACCTCAAGGGAAACGTAATCATCAAGGAAACCTAACACTCTTCTATAGCAAACTCAGCAGCCTATCCAATCTCTTGAACTTTTTCAATGAAGTCACCGAGATATTCGATTAAATCAAAGCGGAATAACTGGAAGCCGGGCCAGGTGGTCTCGTAATTGGCTCACGGGACGCAAGCAATGGGTCTTTGTCGGCCAAGGAAAAAGTCAGTGGGCTTCGGCAACATCAGGAGAATCCCAGGGCATTGTTCATGGTCCCTTATCATTATAATCTATATAAATGACCACAACACCGACATCGCGAGCAAGTAATCAAAATTGACTGACAACACTAAACTCGGCTATAAAGCGGACTGGGAGCACGATCGCATAACAATTCAAATGGATCTTGATAAACTAGTGGACTGGTCTAATAAGAGGCAAATGAACTTTATTATTGAAAAATGCACTGGTATGCACATCGGGTCACAAAATCGAAATTCTGCTTACGCAATGGCGGACCAGCATATGACTGAAGTAGACCAACAATAACACATTGGAATATTGATCAACAAAGCTCTCAGGTGGAAAAACCAAGTGGAAGCTAGCAACAAGAAAGGTAATAGAGTCCCTGGCTATATATCCAGAAACTTCCACTTCAAGTTCAGGGACATTGTGCTTCCGTTATATACGTCCATCGTCAGGCGTCAATTGGAATCTGCAGTACAACTTTGTTCCCCTCACCTAAGAGGAGGTATTGCCAAAATGAAACGTGTACTGCACCGAGCAACAAAAAATGAGTTAGGAACTGAGAAATAACACATATCCGTAGAGATTCGACGAATTTAAACTGATATCACTTGAAATGAGAAGACTCAAAGGCCAGTTAATAAAAACCTTCAAATACTTAAACGGATTTAATACAGCTAGCCCTGAGGGCCTCTTTGACCGAGATTTTAACCATAGGAACAGAAAAAACGGACAAAAACTGCAGCTAAAACAATTCAGAACATCAGTGTCCGATTTTTTTTTCAATCAAGGTACCAACATTTCCGAACCGTTTACCTCATAAATTGGTTATCTGTAATAACGTAAACACATAAAAAAATCGCCTAGACAAACACGATGAGACTAATCCACCGTCATATTAAGAACATGTGAAGTTGGGGCTATTGCTGCCAAGGTGGCAACAACCTCAGTTGGAGCCTTCAGCGTCTGGCAGGTCATGAACGTTGGGCCCCTCGTCTAGGCTGGGATAGCTCTACTGCGAATTCAATTTTGAAATGCTGCGTACTACTACTACTACGGCTACTACAACCTCCAGTTCTATCTGAGGCTGTTGTACCACCTCCAGTGCTAACAGAAGCTAATGTATCACCTCCAGTGCTAACAGAGGCTGCAGTATAAATATCATTTGCTAACAGATGCTGTTGTTTCACCCTCATTGCAATTAGAAGCTAATGTACCCCGCCCATGGTTGTTTGAGGCTGCAGTATCACCTCCAGTGCTAAAAAACGCTGCTGTATCTAACCCATTATTAACAGAGGCTACTGCATCACCTGCAGGGCTTGCAGTGGCTGCAGTATCCATTTCAAAGCTATTAAAAAAAAAGATTTTTTCAACCATGCTTATCTTCTTTCTTTTCGCCCGGTCTCTCTCGTATTTGCCATCATACCGATCCCGTAGACGCTCTCATCCCATCAATCTTCCAGGGTCGCCTCTTATTTACTCTCTTCCTTTGTTAACGCGTTTAATAAACGAGAGCTAAATAATACACTTCCGAAATATTCATACCCACGATACCAAATACAGCTTGATTTATATTTCACTTCGGTATACGACAGATTATCAGACTTTAGGTGAAATACGGCTACAGAGAAAAGTGCAGACACATTATTATATACATACAATGGAGGCTTTTGCTGTATACAGGGATATTTTGAATCTGTAATAAAACTCTGTTCGTTCGAGATGCACCAGCTTTTCGAATTGTCTGAGGCCTTCATTTTCTCACGAGCTGCTTTGCAATTTTATCCTCCAAGCAGCAATTGGTTCAGGATCTTTGCAGTCATCCCAAATGCACTTAATTACAATGTTTCACTGTGATGAAAATATTAAATGATATGGAAATTAGTTATTGAAACAAAGTGTTGTCTTTCATAAAAAATTTATGCAGCCAAGCAACCACAAAAATGGTTCAAATTCACCCGAGAGACCCTAATGCCTTGTTTTTTTACGGTATCAATAGCCAAGCCGACAGTGTGATACTGCCAATTTGTCACTCAAGTGCAGCGCCATCTTTTAGTGTAAGGCAGGCTTTCGTGCTGACGGTCGATAGATAACACTGGGCAGAAAAGGGTCTGAGGCAGGAAACATGAGGCCTCAGCTGTTACTTCTACAACTGTATGAGAACAGCTGACTATTTGTATGTGTTTGTGTGGTTCCTTTCAAATGTGTCCAGTGCACATTGATTGATTGAAAATCACTGCAAACAGTATGCCTCTGGATATCCTCTTCAATCCCGAGAAAAGAGCTTAAGGCGGCTTCAGGTTGTAGAAAATGAACGAACAAGTGGGGTTTCTAAAAAAAAAGCACAGTTTATCAGTATTTCTGTCGGAGCCATTCTACTACCACTTTTCTATTATACGCCATCCCGATCGTCGGGTGCAATACTTACATCTGACATCTTTGTTTTGGGACAGTATTTCCGAATTTATATGTTCTCCGGTGCCTTACTCACTGCATGTAGCTGCTTGCGCTTATATGCGCTCATTATATTTAACGTTAATCAGCTATTGGGTGCTCATTCATGCCACTGACTGCCGATGTATGTGCCGACCGACGTTCAAATGTTAACTCGCGGCCAGTTAATTAACAGACAATCAATTAACTAAGTATTGGTTAATCATGTGCATGAAGATCACTCAGTTCTCTGAGAGGTTCTGCACCACGAAATCATGGTCACAATTAGCCAAGACTTTCGTTGAGTTTAGGTACTCAGTTAGCTGAACCGATTATTCAATAATATTAATGCCGGCGCTAGTTATCTGGGTGTCACTTCTGTGCCACCCATCATTAACATACAGAACATCTCTGCCCCAACTTGAGCCACGATGTGCGTTGGAAGAAGCACCAGTAGTTGTCCATTTATTCCGTCTTCCCCACAATAGTTGTGTATATGTAGGTAAAATATTGTATCATTGGCAAATATTGTTTAGCTCAGAAATTTTCGCTCAATTATGAAAAGGCTCTGTCCGTTTGGCAATTGTACCCTCAAACACGTTCAAGGTCGACCGCATTAACGGGCCACGGCAACTGCGTAACGCAATTCGATACATTGCGAGTTATTTACATAACAGACGACCCACGACACCGCCCGTGAGAAGCTCTGAAATTTATCTCGACTACAGGAACCAGAGAAGAGATAAATAATAGAGCTGCAACTCCCCGTTAACATTTCTGTAATTTCTGCTCCCGCCTACACAATTTAACGGGCACCAATTATAAAGGGAGAATACGCAGGGTCTTTAACTCTGAGTCGATGAGTTTGCTGGTGGTGAAAGAATACAAGTGTAATCAGACCAGCAACGGCACAGCAATGGTAGCGTCGCCCAGTGGCGAGCGAAGATGGAACCAAGAAGCTGTTCGGCAAGGAGCAATACGATGTGCTGAACAGAGGGGGAGGGGGGTGTACGTCATCTGGCAGTGAGCA
Organism: Gammarus roeselii; assembly: GCA_016164225.1. NCBI lineage: Eukaryota > Metazoa > Arthropoda > Malacostraca > Amphipoda > Gammaridae > Gammarus > Gammarus roeselii. Next base: position 11,931 of record SDVV010010287.1, read on the forward strand.
GAGGTGTAGCCAAGTAGCAGCTGGTCGAGGAACAATACGCCGTGCCGAGCAGAGCAGTACTCCGGGCTGAAAAAAGCAATACGCCGCACTTAGCATATTAATACGCCGCTCCAAACAGAGCAATAAGCTCCGCCGGATAATGCAATAAGTCGCATACCCTGGTGGCGAGCAAAGATGGGGCCAAATGGCAGCTTGACGGGGAGAAATTAGCATCGCTAATAAGAGGGGCAGACGTCGTATTGTGGCGAACAGAGAAGAAGCCGCGTAGCAGCTTGGCGAGGAGCAATACGCCACGCAGAGCAGAACCGAGCAACACGACGCACCGAGCAGATTGGACGATGAATAACGTCCCATTTGTAATGTTTTCATTTTCCCAATATCCAAATGCACCCCTTGGGACATACATAGTATTATCATCTTCATCCTAGAGTGTTTTGTAAGTAAGTTGAATTGTTTATGTTATAAAGCCAAAATAATTGTTAAATACGGAGAAGCAGTGTGACACAAACACAGTTTAAACGCAGCTCACCGACAACGGATAGCGTTACGCTCTATTGACGTACGTACATACAGTGTCTTAGAGACCGTGTAAGGCAAGAGGTGACATCAGGCAGACCCCGTGCGCGTCTCTGTCCCTGTAGAAGATGTCAGTTGTGAGTGAATGACGATCAACAACAAGCTTGCAACGAGTGATCAACTGGTCATTCCAGCTCGTCGAAAGGGTGTGACAAAGAAACGGCTGATGAAAAGCTAACTTAGCCAATAAACACTACATCCCAAAATAACATTATATTAATGGAAAATCAATATCCGGACACTAGTTATTGCGGATTCATAACGGAAGCCTCATTAATCTTATTCTATTTGAAAGCTGATGAACTGTTGAAATAACGGACAGCAAATTACTCCCTAAAGTAATAAATTGACCCACCGAAGCAGCAGAGAAGCGTTGTTAACATTGGCAGCAAATATTGACGACGACAACTAATGACTGGCATGGTATCCGACCTGGCCATCATAAAATCCTAGGGATCCTCACAGCGCCTTAAAATTGAAACCCCAACCCTGCAGTTCCCCAAAACAACCCAATGGAGTCCCCGATGCTCGACGCCCTTAGTTTGTCAGTGGACATAATTTATTGTAAAGCCGTCAGCACGAAGGCTCCAGCATGAATCGTTCTGATGAAAATATCGGTAGGAGGCAGTGGTATACTTGAGGTTTGCGATGATGTCAAACATTTGTGTGGCCTTATGATAAATAAAGCTGATGTTAAGAACGGCTCATGGAATAGTGTCAAGTAATTACAGTCATGCAATCATCAAAACTGCAATACATTTTTTGATATGACATATTCTTATTGACACCGCGACGATATCTGGAACAATATGTATATTGCCTCAAAGATATAGTGATCAATGTAAAAAACACCTTGCCCGTCGTTTTTTCAGCGATGAGCGCTTTGGAAATAGTTGTGTGACTCTGTGATTGAGGATAATTCCCTTGAACATTAACGGCCGAGGCTCACTAATAAGGGTCGCAGTCCCCCGACCGTCCGGGTCAAGGTTTTGCCCACGGGCCTAATAAAGTGTTTAACCCCCCAAAAAATCAGGGAATGAAACTTGGGATGTTGCGATCTTCATGAGAAACCGTTTCTGGATAAATCCTCTGCATTTTTTTTCAAGCCCACAAAAAAGTTTGAAAGGCTTAGAAGCCACTACGAGATACACAGACAAAAATTGTATCAAAACATATTAGATTTAAACAAAATGATAATATGAATTAACTCAATTCATGAAGTGTTCAGAATGTATTGATCATATTACAGGTGTGGTAGCATTCATCCTACAATAGGAATAGGGACTTGGTGTAACACATTTTTCATGCAGCGTTTCAATTCAGCAAGATTCAATCCTTTAAAACGTGTCAGTTTGTTTGTCATGGCTAACGGTCAGTCAATTATTCGTGGGTTAATCGATGCTCGATGGTGGGTTATTTGTTAACATGGAAACTCATTCAGCCCACGTGAAACTCGCATTGGATTTGTAACCTACGTAATCAATATCCTGTCAACCCGACTTAAGTTAATAACTTACGGTTCGGAACATTACAGTTCAACGCAATATGTTTCGGGATAGACTTGTTACTGTTTAGTTAATGTTTAATGTTGCGTTGATGCTTTTGCGAGTTAATATCTGACAGCTGTGCTCAACAGTGTTCAATAGGCAACACAACCAATCTCTAATGCGTTTGTGGAAAGCTACATATTTATGTCAATATTTTGTAACATAAAATGATTGCTATATTTTCCAAATCTGTATTGTAAAATACAAAGAATATTGACCCAAAAACTGACCACTCTGTCTGAGGTAACGCCTGAAGAGGGAAGGAATGCAGGACTGTTTGGAGAAATTTCTAAATAAAACTGCATTATTCAAGGTAAATGAAGAATGGGGCCGCACAACGAGCGTAGCCCGCATTTCAGAATTGCTTAACTTGTACACAGAACCAAGACTGCGTAAAGGCAGGCAATAACACCGCACCCAGCGTCAAATGCAGAACCACACCCAGCGTCTGATGCTACAACTCACCCAGCGTCTAATGCGGCACCGCACCCAGCGTCTGATGCGGCACCGCACCCAGCGTCTAATGCGGCACCGCACCCAGCGTCTAATGCGGCACCGCACTCAGCGTCTGATGCAACACCACATCCAGCGTCTAATGCGACACCGCGCCCAGCGTCTGATGCGACAACTCACCCAGCGTCTGATGGATAATAAATCATGTGCACCGTTGGATAATAAATATAATAATGATAAACTCAATGCATTATCTTTTATTCCTTTTAATCAGCAGGCATGCAAATGAACTCGAAACATTTATTGAAAATGTTTGGCATTAAAAGAAGGCCCTTTCTCTCATCACGTCACCTCTTAAACACTTCTAATTAACACTGGAATGGATTTTATTTAATGCAGTTATGATCGTTTATCGATTTAAGTAAATGAAACTGACAGGATGATATGGTTGTAACATCTTATTGCTGCATACAACACGTCAATCTATAGCACACGCCAATTTACCCTCCTCTATGTTTTCGCTTCTTGATACCCGTTCTCCCTGCCATATTACCGTCATCAGAAGGATGTCCTCTTCATTGTCGACATTATAAGAGCCTGAGTGTTTCCAGCCCTCTCTGATGAAAGGCAGTGAAGGGTCTTGACTGACGGACAGTAAGAGCGACGTGTGTACTGTTGCATGTGTATCCGATATCCTAGGAAATGTTGAGGCAAATTGAGCCTGAGTGCAGTGCCGAGAAATAGAGATAAGAGCACATCGATAATGAAATAATTCAAGAGAGGACGGTAGGAAAGGGAGACAATGGAATTTAAATTAAATGAACGGTCTGATCGATTGAAAGCTTCAACCCTTGACAATTTTGGTAGAAATATATATATTCTCTTACATTATAGTTAGACAGAGTTCATTTAAAGGTCGACTAGAGTTGGAAAAATTCAACAGTCCGTTTGGATAGCTCAGTGTTAGTGTCAGACAATCTGTTATCACTTTTTCAGAAAGCACTCTGTATTAAGGAATGATTGAAAAATATTTAAAAAACATCAGTTTCGTGACCCGTTGCACCAAGGCGAAATTTCCAAACAGCAGCGTTCAAGTTCAACAGCTGATTGCGACCGCTGATAAAAGTAATTGAAAGATCACGATAATGAGAAAAAAATATGTATTGTTGGGAGCCAAACTATTGTACACCAACAATCACCTGTTCCATGACAGTAAGCCAGCTCAGGGAGTTGGCGCTGAGGAGTCTTAGTACCTGAACGCGTTCACACAAGCAGAATGGAAATATATTCTTCTTCTTCGAAACGTTAGTCATTCGTCGCATTTCTTCAGATGGTGATGATTAGTGCCCTCCGGAAAATCAATTAAAGTATTTTTGACGCTCTAAATACCTGTCACGTCATTTAATGAACCCTCTATCACTGATATAAATTGCAAACTAAATTTCGATGGTGCATAATCTAGTGGACCTTTACCTATTCTGAGATGGTTCGGACAAAGGCGAGGATGGATGATGAGAGATTGGTGAAGAGGGGGATGAGAGCGAAGATGAGTGGATGCAGGCCTAGATGTAGAGCGAAGTTTGGGTGTATAGATTGCGTGGAGAAAGCGTTAGGAAGGAGTGACACATGTGGCGGTAGCGAGAGAGGGCGTAATGGAACAGGATGAGTTCCGACCTTGTCTTGATGTATTTTCCCACCCTCGGCGTCTCATTGAGAAACGAGATGGTCGTGTGATGGGTAGGGAACGGATACTATGATGGTGCAGGGGTAAACCAGTTAACACAAGCCAATTCACTTCAATTTTTTTT
>SDVV010010288.1:0-16314 GCA_016164225.1 Gammarus roeselii
GTAGTAATAGTAGTTGCTAATAGTAGTCGCTTAAACGCGAAGTTAATGCAGACCCCTCCGTAGGGCAATTGAAGAGAGGCGAAGTAGGTGCAGCGTACATTACGAGTAGGTTCAACGCAAATTCCAAATAGGTTCAACGTAGATTCAGAGTAGGTCCAACGTAGATTCAGTAGTAGTAGTAATAGTTGCTTCTGTTTTCCACCGGAGTCCCAACGCGAAGTTGATGCAGACTCCCCCGTAGGGCAATTGAAGATTTGATTTGATTTGGGCCTCATTTCCACCAGAACCTCAACGCGAGTCATAATAGGCTCCCCCGTAGGGACGCGATTGAAGAACGGCTGATTAGGTGCAGCGCAGATTACGAGTAGGTTCAACGTAGATGCACAGTAGGTTCAAGGTAGATTCTGAGTAGGTTCAACGTAGGTTCAAAGTAGGTTCAACGTCGATTCAAAGTAGGTTTAATGTAGATTTCGAGTAAATTTAACGTTGGTATCAAGTAGGTTTAACGTAGACAAAGAGTAGATTTAATGTAGATACAGACTGTTTAACGTAGATACCGAGTAGGTTTAACGTAGATTCAGAGTAGGTTCAACGTAGAGTAGTAGGAGTTCCTTTAGCGCTCCTCCAGGGCCCCCAAAGCGAAGTCGTCGCACGAATCCACCCAGGGCCCCTAACGATGTATAATTATGTAACTAATGCAAAATTGATCACCATGAAAAAAGTGCACTTATACATATTGGAGCTTATAGAGGAAAAAATACTAAAATAAAGAGTTAATGATTTATAAAATGAATAATCATCCATCCACGCCAGAACAACTGAGGACGCACTGAAAATTGAATTATTATTATTTGCTTCTATGTTCCACTGGAGTCCCAACGCGAAGTTAATGCAGACTCCCCCGTAGGGCGGTCTACTAAAAATTGAAAATCCATAAACGATGTACCTTCATTTTGTCTAATTTAGAGGTATTCCGCTTAGAAAAGGTGAACAAAATCAGTAACGTTTCTTATAAAGGCTTGTAGTTGCCTATTCAACCCGTCTGGAAACCGTAATAGCCGATTCAACAGCTCATCAAAAATTTAATATTAACGGCAATCCACGCCATCAAATATTTCAGTGATTGTTAGATTGGATTTAGACCTTACGGTGACAGTTTTGAGTTGGACCTCATTTTCACCGTAGCCTCAACGAGTCATCGCAAGCGCAACCTAAGATTTTTTTCTTCAATACATTCTTCTTGCAGTGAAAAGCATCAAATACGTATTTCTAAAACTTAATTCACCATTTACCAACGCAATCTATGAAGTACGCATATTAAATAATTCAGCAATGAATTTGAACTTTCGGAACCTAATCTCCATGAATTTCACAAATTTCTTAATAGACTCATTTACACCGGAAGACCAAAAGCGTAAGCTTGACATTCCTAAGTTTAATCGTAACGTATTTCCGACATTAAAACTAAGAATATGGTAGCCGCTAAACCCCTATTGCTTGAGTCATAGCTGGAAAAAGTAGCAGTTGGAATGGGAGTTAAAAATTGTCTTAGTGATCTCAGAGGCGAAGTTGGAACGTAGAGCCTTCCCACCATGTGGTTTTTCGTGTTACTTCTGGTCAACAGCAACTAATTCGACATTTTTGGAACAGGTGATGTTTTCATTACGTAGTATATGATTTTTCACCAGTTCTAGGAAAATGATTCAATTTTTTGCAAAACATCACAGAGAGAAATACTGCCTAGCGGCAAAACCATTACCGAATAATTTTCCAAGCAAACCTAATATGGAAATGTCCAAGTCAGGGGCATGAAAGTGATTTTTTACATGCAGTCTTTTGGCAATTTTGATCAATAAATTCTAAAGTATGTACGTCTCCTTTTGAATAAGTTAGTTTGTATACTTTTCAGCAAAGATCACAATAAAGAGACGAGTACTTCAGAGAACATGAACAAAGTTTCCATGAATCTCATCAAAGATTAGATTGGAGGATCCAACTAGATACTCATAGTATATTCCTCCAACTGAACGAAGCCAATATCCTCGTACTTGCAACAGAATTATTAATCGTTTAGAATGTTAAGAATACAATTAGATTCATCTTTTTATTGATGTAGATAGACGAAGACCCACTAATTTTAAGCCACGCACAGTTAAGCTGTAAGAAATCTTTAATACTCACATTACATTCGACCATCCTGACTTTATGCACAACTGGACCAGATCCACACTCTAACCAGGCATTGTTACATAATAAGACTAAAAAACATGAAAGTCCCCGTAGTTCTCTTACGGGGCCCTACTCTTCTGTCAAGTAATCAATTCATTGTGGCACTCAAAATGAAACAAAAAATACGAGGATATATTTTCAACAAACGCTACACACAGCACTCGACAGAAAATGATCGCTTATCAGATTCAACACATTTGTTCTAAGCCCTTTATAAGACGGAGTCAACAAACTTGTTGCACCATTCGCGTTGCTAGACCTCGCCTTTCTGTAGCTAAACTCATATACGAATCGCCTAAGGCAAACCGGACGCTAAAATTAGTGAGATCGGAGCGACAATGTTTTGCAGTCGTCTCGGAAGATAATGAACCATATAGAGTACAAGCTTTACAAACTACGAATGATCAGGAGGGCAAGTAGACTGCCGCTACTATTGCTACTATCTTTTTTTTTTGGGATGCTTGGTCTAGCATCTTGCAGTTAATCATATTCCGTGAATTAGTGGCGTTAAAAAGATAGTTAAAACGAGATTGAATATAAATGGGTTATTCTTAACGATTCACATTTCTTTTAATTGAAGGAATTGATCGGTACACAGACTGTCAGATGTTTACAATGGAAGAAGCAAAACACACTATCTCCCTGAACTTTAAGATTGGAACAAGTGTGATGCAGACGCATATCAGAGAAAATGTCTGCGACATTTGTGGTCAAATAATTGGACAAGTAATGTGAAAATATGAGTGACGACATTGTCGGGGCAGCCGTTGTATCCAATATACCCTTGATACTCTCGTTTTCACTGTTGAACAATAATTTTTAAGCGCGTTTTGCTCGGGTACTTCTCAATCGGTCTCGTTTAGCGGTCTGCAAATATAATTAAAATTATTTGCTACTCGTAAGACACCGCGTGACGCTTTTCGAAAAAAGACACCGCACTATGCCTTTCGAAAAAATTACAGTGCAATCGTTTAGCAGAGTGCTAAATTAACATTAAAGCCACGATTTACGTCAACAAATGTTTAATTCAGATACAGTATTGAAGGGGAATGTTTACCTACACACAACAGGCGGGTTTAAAATGTGATTTTAAACCCAAATCGAAATGCCATAATTTCGACTTGCTTAAACGCAGAACAAGTATAGTTATTTCTAAGAGAACATTCAACTGTCATGACAGCCCAGAAAATGTAAATACATACACTAGAACTGCAACATGCAGGCTCACAGTGCTAGAAATAAAACAGTAACTTTGAAATTAAACTATTGTTTGTCAAGATTATTAGTAGAGACGTCAAAAATGAATGTTATAATACATAAAATTCAATATAAACTCTGCAGTAATTAAACAAACAAACCCTAGTAATATTGCTAACAAATAATATAAAAGTGTACTTACATTAGCTACCATAAAATCATTAAATACAATGTCATGACTTAATATTCACAATATGCACAGGATCTTATTTTTATTCAACTCCAAAAAATGAATAACCTTTCTTCAGTCAAGTTATGCGATTGCTCGATGCCAGAAGCAGCTTGCAACTTTCATAGCTAGAATTAATGAAAAAACTAAACCGAGCTAGAAGGTGTCAGTCAAGGTAGAAACTATTGCTATCTTTAATTTGTTTGGTCCATGTCGGTTACGTGCATGCCAGGTATGATTAGGTTCCTAAGCCAAATTTAGGCTTGCTTGTATGATACGTCACCACTCTCCACAAATATACTAAATATTGGCATGCATGAAATCTTCGAGTACATACAACAATGTTCCTGCTCCAACCTTCACTGGAGGGCAGGAGAAGGGAGTTTCATAGCTGCGTCTTGTAAAAGTTAAAATAGATCGGACGATGGTAGATCGTAGTCGCCGCATCCAATACTCTGGAATGACATTGAAGTATGTTCCCAATAAACACAAATCTTAATAACGTTTCTTGTTGAGAGTGGTGACGTGTCATACAAGCAAGCCTAAATTTAGCTAAGGTAACCTAATAATACCTGGCATGCACGTAACCAACATGGACCAAACAAATTGAAGATACCAAAATCTTCTACCTTGACTGACACCTTCCAGCTCGGTTAATTTTTTTTCCTTAATTCTAGCTACGAAAGTTGCAAGCTGCTTCTGGTATCGAGCGATCGCATAATTTAACTGATGGGAAGGTTATTCCTTTTAAAAAACAACCTTCTCTTCAGTCAAATAATAAGAAGTCCCTCCCGCAATATATATCAACAGAGGGAAACAATTATGCAAGATTCAAATTTTACAACTAGTTTTGGGTAGAACTTTATTTAAGAACTAGCAACCAAAACCGATTAAGTGAGCAAAATAACCTAGCAAATTTACACGAGGTAGTTTAAGCAAATGTAATTAGCACTGCTTAGTGGCCTTTCCTTAGTCTCTACCAATAAATACTTGATGTTTTAAAAACAGAAATGGCACACGAAGATCTCTTAGACGGTCTTCTTTAGAACAAATCCGCTCACTATCAAAAGGCAACCTAGTTTGGGCCAATAGGTCTGTTGTTGTCTTCCTACACTTGTAATAATTAAGTTAACATTGACATATTACTATGACACGATGTAGCTACTGATATAATCATTTAGGTCAGCAATTGTAAAATTCTGCAATGACGATGAATAAAAGATTCGAACAGAAACTCCACCGCACCCACTTCTTATTGAATCGCAAGGCAGTTGTAACACCCAAACTCACCGTGTACTAGATTGTCAACTAATATCCAGTCTTATCCTGCCAAACGTCAACAACAACTATACAAAAAATGCTGTTTATATATAAGATATAGGAATGAAATGTCATATTGTACCCCAAACTGAAGAGAATGAACAACTGGAATCATGCTCAACAAGCATGACACGACAGATCTAATTACCCACATTCTCGAAAGTATCAGCTGTCTCGTGAGTCCATAAAGATGGACAAACGTAGTAATGAACTGTATGCAGCAACGATTAAGCAACCACAGCTCATCTTTTTTCACGAAACTTGAGACAGGTTGAATTTGCAGCTGACATTGCAATAACACGTCGTGGTAATAACACCATCTTTTCTAATAAGTAAGGTTGAATATTATGCCATGTATGAGTAAAGGGCATACCATGAGATAGGATAGATTAGGAAGTAGATCAGAGCGCTCTGGAATCGAAGTCCTTTAGCGCCAAAAAGAGAAATAAGTTTGCAAGCGTGAAAAGAGGATAATCGTATGGGAAGAAGTCTGATAAATGTCTCATCACTGCATGCGATCAGATTAGGGTGACAGATATTTCAAGCACGTTGGAATCGATGTCCTTCTGGCACCGAAATTCAAACCAGCACCCAGCGGTGGAACAAGCCATCAGCCACGACACTGCAGGAGCGGCGCTGGTGTCGAAGAGCGCAGTTGTGAAGAGACGTGAGTGGCCGCTCAGCACAGGTCCATCTCGTCGTCATCGTCGCCTCCTCCTCCTCCACCCTAACGATTACATATGTATAAGTATTGTAATACAAACATTCATGTTTTATTTTATAAAGCAGAGTTGAACGTTATAGGGTACAAATTGGCGCGTTGATACATGAACAATAACTTCACCAAATGAAGTAGCATATATTTTGAGACAGCATTCAATCACTCATTAAATGGACTATTATATTAACGTTTATATGCAATCGTGTCCAAAACACGAGACATTTTGTTATTAACCGTTATTTTTGATCCTATTTAGAATGTTACAAGCGCGATATTTCATGCCTGAAAAATAATCTACATATCTTGTCTCTCAGTAAAGTGCACGAGTGAACAAAAAGCTGTCCTGATTATTTTTCGATTACGTGAAGATTCCTCTCCAACAGCGTTGGAACTAAAATTCGTGCATAGATTTAACATAAGATGAAGACAGAAATCCAATATCAGCAAAATCTTTTCAATCGCGCCGTCAACATTTTGAAGAAACATTTAATTTCAAAGGTGCAGCTTAAAGACGCAAACCTTTCAAAACAGCAGACATAGACACTGGGCTGAATCCACAAGAAGTGAATGTATAAGATGATTGTGAGGTGCGCCTCGCCGTCGGACAACCCCGGTCGACAGCGAGGCGCACCTCACACTCCTCTCATACACTCACACAACTTGGCTCTTTTGCGCTAAAGGGTCCGGCCGGAAGACCCTGCAGCACACACTCTGGGTCATGAGTGCTGTCCAAGGTCAGTGTCAGCAGCAGGGCGCGACAGTATGACTGGGTTACTTCTGTCGCGTCATGGTGACTGACCCGTTTCTCGACGAGATGCCAAAGGCGGAAAAGCCCATCAGGGCAGCATCAAAAATATCATCCATTCACATTTCAAACAAAGGCAGAAATTAATCAACTTATGAGAAAAGCGATCCTGGAATATCCCACCAGTTCCATTCGATAAGTTGCTTCATAACTTGACCTCAGCAAGTGTGCTACAGATAAAATTACTCGTACGCAACTGAAAATGATGCCGCACAAATTCCGCAAGTGTTGGAAGTTTAGTGACTCATAAAAATGTATATTTGTCGTTTTTTTTCTTGGCATCGGGTTCTAACAATGGTCCACAAAAGAATCTAATCCTTTGTGGTTCGTGCCAAGGCCACATACTAATCATCTGTATTCAAAGTTCTGGAACGTCATTAACCGACATCGATATAAAAATTGTGTGATGAAGCTGAACGACAAAAAAAAATATGTTAAGCTATTGCGAGCTTACTCCGATCAAAAGTAGAGCCATCAATTTGGGAGCAAATATTCCGAAGCTGAGTGGTTGTGTCAAGCAGTTTTTCAGAATAAAACACAAAATTCTAACACCTTTAAGTATTTAATCGAAATGAAAAGTGATGAATGTGAATATTCAGTGGTTTCAACTAATATTTCTATATATACTCTGGCAAGAAATGGAGAGTAAATAGTTCCTTATAAATTTTGTCTGGTGTATGATGAGCCGTAGTTTAGTAGCTATGTATTGAGCACCATCAATGGCATAAGGCTGAGTATGGTATCTCACCTTCGCAGCGCCCTAGCCCCGACAGCACCGCCAACAGGGCATGCAGGAATGGAAGGCAATATACATCAGCGCGCCAGCAATCAAACAGAACAACATGGCACAAAAACTGCAGCAGGGCGCTGGTCGATTGCGCTTAATAGGCCGAACAAAAAAATTGATGACAGTCAACAACTGCACACAACTGTGCAGTTGTTGACTGTCCCCTCGAAGCCACAAAGGGAACTGCACTGCACCACATCAGAGGGCAGACCTACACACAGCGATAATAAAAGAATCTGCGTTTATAGTCTGCCCGACAGCAAGGAACCACCATTTTGAAAGAATGCCCACGGGTGTCAACATCTGGAGCTCGCTCAATCATGATAAGCCGGAGTGGTGCAGCTATGTAGCATGCACCATCACCAGCATAAGGCTGTCTGCCGTTTGATAAGCCTGAGTGGTGTAGCTATGCAGTAAGCACACTCAATGGCATAAGGCTACCTGGTTCATGATAAGCCGTAGTTGTGCAGCTATGTAGTATGCACCATCTCCTGCATAAGTATGAATAATGTATGATAAGCTGTAACGGTGTAGCTATGTAGTATGCACTATCACTGACATAAGTGTGCATGGTGCATGATTAGCCGTAGTGGTGTAGCTATGTAGTATGCACCATCACCGTCATGAGAGAACCATGTGTATGGAAGACATAGAGGAGTAGCAATGTAGCATGCAGTGACTATGCACCGTCACTGGTGTATGGTGACTGGTGTATGATAAGCCGTAGTGGGGTAGCAAAGTAGTGTGCATCATAACTGGCATAATGATGTCTGGTGTTGCATGAGCTGTAGTTGCGTAGCACCATCTGACTACAACCAGAACTGATCCCCGTCCCACCTGCGCTTCCCCGGCGTCCGCTCCGCCGAAATCTCCTCCACCGTTGCTTTTCTCGTCTTTCTAAAAATGGAAAAGTGCAGCTATGATTGAACCGAAGTTATTAAAAAAATTATGAATTACAGCGACCGGAATTTCCATTGCGGTCTCAAGTCATGACATATAATACTACATTACAATAGATTACCGAGGCTAACATAGAAGTAACGTTTCCACCAAATGACACGATACTGATTCAAAGGAATTGGTATACGAAAGAAGGTGGCAACTATACCATTTGTTCAACAACTAAATAATACTGGCAGTGTTATCACGATCAAATACTTATTCCATGTGGGCCAAATTTATCAGCGAGATCAACCCAAACTAATTTTTCTTCAGCTTATATCAAAGTACAGACACAGATACAGACACTAGGCCGCATCCCACAGAAAGGGGGGTGGCTGACGGCAAGGCGCACCTCACACCCTCATACGCTCACACTCACACAACTTAGCCCTTTAGAGCTAAAAGGTCCGGCCGGTACCCCCTCAACATACACTCTGGGTCACGAATGCAGTCCGAGGATCCGTCGACAGCAGCAAGGCCCGACAATTTTCACTGGTTTACCCCCGCCGCGTCATAATGACCGCCCCCCCCCCTCCCACCCACGACCATCCCGACAGCGGGATGCCAAGGGCTGGAAAAAACATCAGAGCAGCGTCAAAATCAACCATTCACAACCATTCTCCACTCACGCCTGTTCATTGCACGCTCTCTCGCCACCTCCACATTCATGTTTCTCCTTCTCAACGCCGGCTTCAAACCATCCATCCACCCAACCTTCGGTCTACCTCTAGGCCTGCGACCACTCGCCTCCGCATTCATCACCCTTTTCCCCAATCTTCTTTCATCCATCCTCTCCATGTGCCCGAACCATCTCAGCACACGCGAATCCACTCTGTCTTCCAACTTCTTCACCATCCGTATTGTGATTCGAGCCACGTCGTTGGTGATCCGGTCTCTCAGCGTTACTCCAGCCCTGCTCCTCAAACATTTCGTCTCGAAAACATTCATCCTTCTTCTCTCCTCAGCTCTCACCCCCCAAGCCTCAGCTCCGTAGAGCACAGTTGGGACAACAACACCCTCATACAGACCTCTCTTTGCTTCCATCCCCTACGTCCTGCAGCTCATTACACTCTTTAGTGCACCCAACACTTTACATCCCTCCTTCACTTGCGCCTTCACTTCAGTTTCCACTAGTTCAGTTTTCTCCACATGGGAGCCCAGATACTTAAAACACAGAACTTCCTCCAAGAGCTCTCCATTTAGGGTGACACTAATTTTGCTCGCATCGACAGTCCTCGAGCATCTCATTACTTTACTGTCTCACCCACGTTCACTCGAAGCTTCCTCCTCTCACACACTCTACCAAATTCAGACACTAGCCTACATAGCTTCTCCTCTGAATCCGCAACCAGGGTCGTATCATCAGCAAATAGCAACTGGCTCAACTGCCAACTCCGCCTATTCGCTTCCAACAGTTCCTAGCCACGACCCAGCACACTCGCGTTCACCTCCCTGACCACTCCATCCATATAGAGGTTGAACAGCAAGGGAAACATCACGCAGCCTTGTCTCAGTCCAACTTTCACTGTGAACCAATCACTCACCTCGCTTCCCACTCTGACACATGCTCGGCTGTCAGCATAGAAACTCTGCACCGCTTTCAACAGACGTCGGCCCACTCCATACAAACGCAACACCCTCCACAGCGCTTCCGTGTCAATCCTGTCGTATGCCTTCTCCAGATCCATGAAGACCCAGAACACATCCTTTCCTTTGGCAAGGTACTTCTCACAGACCTGTCTCACTGCAAAAATCTGATCGATGCACCCTCTACCACTCCTAAAGCCACACTCTTCCTCTCCAATTGCGCAGCCCGTAGTCTCTAATCCTTTTGATCAGCACTCTCCCGTACAACTTACCAACCACACATAACCGACTGATGTCTCTAGAGTTGCAGCATTCAATTATATCTCCTTTGTCCTTATATAGCGGAACAATGCAAGCACTGCGCCACTCAATCGGTACCACGCCTGCCACAAAACACAAGTTCAGTGACCTCACCAACCATTCGACAATAGTTACTCCACCCTTCTTCAGGCACTCGGTCGCAACGCCATCCAAACCAGGGGCTTTCATCACGTCCACCGCCTCCTGCACCTCTTCCCTGGTAATGTCCGCAACCAGTCTATCATCCAAAACTGGCATCCGAGCCCACCACCCACAGCAACGATGTCAGCCTCTCTGTCGTCCTCGACAATCAACAACTCATCAAAATACTCGGCCCACCTCTTCCGTACCTCACCACTTCCCAACAACAACTAGCCGTTTTCATCTTTCACCACTTCCTCCTTTCCGGTCTCTCCCTTTCTGACCTTCTTCACCTCTTTCCAGAACATCTTTTTATTCTTCTCAAAATTCTGACACAACCGTCTGCCCCACCTGGCATCAGCGTCCCTTTTGGCTCTCCTCACCAACCGCTTCACCTCGTTTCTCCTCTCTTTGTGGCTTCCATAAGCCACCTCCGACTTCACCTGCAACCACTCCTCAAACGCTCCTCTTTTCCGTGCCACCTTCAAACGCTCCTCTTTTCTGCACCCGCCCACACAGCGCGCACCACACACCTTCTTCGCACATCTCAGCAACGCATCCCTTAACGTCTCTCTTTCTTCCTCCACATCTCTCAAGTCCTGTCCTCCCACGTTGTCATATTCTTCCTTCTACGCCTGCAGGAACTCCTCGGCTCTACTCTTCACAATCAGTCCACTCACTTTCACTACCTCTCTTCCTCCTCCCACTCGTTTGTTGCCCTTCCACTTCTGCTCCACTATTAATCTACCTTCCACAAGCAGATGGTCAGACACTCCTCCAACCTCCCCTCTCAACACCCGCACATCCAATAGCCTCCCCACCACTCTCCTCGATATCAGCACAAAATCTATCAGTGTTCTCTCCACCATTGCACCATGGGCCATCCTTACCATGTGTACTTGTGAATATCTCGCTTCTTGAACAAACTGTTCCCGACCACCAGCTCCTGCTCCATACACAGACCTATCAGGTTTTCTCCAATGTCATTTCTACCGGAAACGCCATACCTTCCTATCACATTCTCCACCACTACATCTCCAACTCTCGCAGTGAGGTCACCCAGTACAACTACATTGAAATGACCTCCAAAACTCTCTATACACTCAATCAGGTCAGTCCTGAATTGCTCCCTCTCCTCTTCACTCCTCTCGCTGCTAGGTCTGTTAGCACTCACAAATGCCCATCTTTCTACGCCTAACTTGACTTTCACCCACGTCAATCTTTAGGACACCTCCTTCCATTCGGTAGTGCTACTAGCAAACCGATCACTCAATATCAAGACCACACCTTCTCGTGCCCTACCTTCCTCCACACCTGACTTTCATTCACTTACCACACCAAACTCACATTCCCCCTTACCTGTCAACTTTGTCTCACTCAGCGCCAACACATCAAACTTCCTCCTCACAAACATCTCACCAATCTCCCTCCTCTTAACATCATTCGTACTACAGCCACGCACATTCAGCGACCCTTACAAAAGGGTTCGAAGAGGCTTGTGCCTCTCCTCCCCCCGATCGTCTTGCCGTCTTCGAGGAAAGGTTTTACAGAGAATGGGATTCCTAGCCCCTTCGCTCCGCCTATTTTAGTCGCCATTTACGACACGGAGGGGTCACGGTAGCACGATTCTACACCCGGCTACGGGCACCCTTTTAGTCGCCTTCTACGACACGAGGTAGATACGGTAGCAAGATTCTAAAGCCCCGGCTACAAGGCTATATTAAAGTAAAAGACAGAAACTTATAATTCACACAAAAAATACTATTCCACATTCCAGACGGTGTGTACGACTATGCCTACTTTAAAACAGAATGAAATATGAGAGCAGCTTGGAAACAGCATCGTCGCGAGATAAAGAGCTCGAATGCCCTTGGAATTTTTTGTTAATTTGCGAGAGCATCATTGTATAAAACCGACTCAAGTTATCTGAATTCGATAATATTTAGAGACAAACCTATATCTAAAAAACACTGCAACAATCTTATCTACTCTCTAGTAAACATGAAACGAGTAATATCAAGCGGCATGAAGATGGAAGCCTACGTTCACAAGTAACGAAATTTATGATGGTCAGAAATTCAGGATATTTCGAACCCTCACACCTATGACCGCTCACTCTGAACGGAAGTTTCAAGATATTCCTATCCAGACACTACCCTAGACCGGAGCGTCTTCATGTCCAGGGCCAGCAACTCTCCCTAGATGAGGTTGTCAGCGTGTCTCTGACCAGTGACTCACCCTGGACACGAGTGTTTTCATGTCCCTGGTCAGTCACTCACATTAGGCACGAGTGTTTGCATGTTCCTGGTCAGCCGCTCATCCTGGACACGAGTGTTTGCATGTCCATGGTCAGCCACTCACATTACACACGAGTGTTTGCATGTCCCTGGTCAGCCGTTCACATTAGACACGAGTGTTTGCATGTCCCTGGTCAGCCACTACATTAGACACGAGTGTTTGCATGTCCCTGGTCAGCCACTCACATTAGACACGAGTGTTTGCATGTCCCTGGTCAGCCACTCACCCTGGACGGGGGGGTCTGCATGTCCCTAGCCAGCTTGCTGTACTCCACGTCCATGCTCCTGATGAAGGGCGCGCGCAGCCACTTTCGAGCGGCGTCTCCATCCTGCTCATCGTAGGCCTCAAGGAGCTGTGTCAGCGTGTTGGTCTGTGGACGGTGAGTAGGTGGAAAGGATTGCCCATGTCGTTTTTTTTGTAATACAATCTGACTCTTAAGTTATCGACACTGAATGAGAACTCTTCTTTATTACACGACTAGATCCATTTCAATGGAACAATTATTGACACGAGCGTTTAAAAAAATACAATACCCCTTTGTATAGATACTTTCACAGTATGCAAAACTTTTCGACGGTGCCAGGTCAATTTTCAGACATTTCAACTGTTGAATCAAAACGTGTTGAAAAAAACGACTCATAGTTAAGTCACAGATTCGAATAAAGTGACAGGGCTTTCTAATGAGTGAGTCAATGTCAAGTTTAAAGACGAGGTTTGTAGCCCACAGGAATCGAAGTGATGAGAGAAATGTAACGGGATCTCAAGCATAAGGATTGTCCTCAGGCATCTGAACTCCACACAAGAGAACAACAAGGGCATTGACTCGCCTAACGAGAGAGTCAATGGCCTTGAAGCAGCGGACTTCAAATCTGCAATTAGTGACGCAAATAATTATCGGTATTAGCTATTATCAGTAGTTGTGGCATGAAGGAGTAACTCCTTTACCTAAACTATGCTCGGATATACCTACAGAGCGTGCTCGGTTTAGATTTTGGTCTAAATGTTTACCAAACATGTAACACAGTAGAGAGGATATTTGAGATTACTCGCGAAGCCCGAATGATACCTTATTCACCTATTCCCTCAAACTCAGTTCTTACCCGAGCCGTACTCCATTCCAAAGTCTCGAATGATCAGCCTGATCTTACACGCTACTTTCGTTACCCAAACTCGAACTCGTCTAATTCTCGCTCATTGCCTAACACACAAAAAGGGTTGTTTTCTGACTCCATGTCCACTCTCACCTCATCCGATTCACAGTAGCTGCCCCACTCCTTGAAGGCCTTCAGTGCCGCGATGTGGTCCCCTCGCGCCAGCTGCACCAGCACCAGAGCCACGCACTCGCGCCCGATGGGGGCTGAGGGAAGCAGGGATCGGTCAGTGGACCACTCATGACGTACATAGTCTAGGTGAACCTCTCAAGTGGCAAGACGCTACTTCGAAATTTAAATTCCTAACTTGGGTTTCGAGATAACTACTGTTATAACAGATTGGGCTTTCCAGATGTACCGTTCCAGCAATACTCACCAGTGTACTCGCCATCTCTGAATAAAGACATGTTTGTCTTGATCGCATCGGCAGCCTCAGTGTACCTATTAAATAAACAGTTTGTTAGAGTAGGTACAAATTTGGTCATCAAAATAGAAGCACCATCACAAAGAGAACCTTGTAGATGAAGGTACCTTGTTGTCGGAAAAAGAACATCAGAAGCATTGAATTAACAAATCCTACATTCTCAAAGTTATCCAAAAATTATTTGAGAATCTCCGTAACATGACTGTTATTCCAGTGCTATTAGTAACACCGTCCCCGTCAGTACGTGAAGGCACTGATTTAAATAGTTTTTAGTGAGTCCCCCAGTGTCAGTAGGAACGCAATCGCTTCCAGCAAGCAGCTAAAGAGAATACTTACATCTGCATCCTGACGAAGAGCCTGCAGAGCTTGGTCTGGTATTCTGCAGCCCGTCGTGGTTGTCCTTCACACTGCCGTTCAATAAGGGGTCGTTAGTGACGGCAATAATGAGCCAGTGAGCGCTAGCATACGCAATGAACGTAGAGAATTAAATTATTTTCAAAACAATTGAGTTTGGATGTAGGAACAAGAAAATATTTACTCTATCGGTAAAATAAGAGTACGCCAATCACAGTGCCGTCTTAGCTTATCTAAAAACAGAAGTGCACGACCAGCCATATGAATACCACACCTTTGACATTGAGAACAAAAAATTAGAAACAATGATGCTTTGCATTCATACAGATACAGACACTAGGCCGCATCCCCCAGAAAGGGGGGTGGCCGACGGCAAAGCGCACCTCACACGCTCACACTCACACAACTTAGCCCTTTTGAGCTAAAGGGTCCGGCCGGTACCCCCTCAACATACACTCTGGGTCACGAGTGCAGTCCGAGGATTCGTCGTTAGCAGCAGGGCCCGACAGTTTTCACTGGTTTACCCCCGCCGCATCATAATGGCAGGCCACCCCCCACCCACGACCATCCCGACAGCGGGGTGGCAAGGTCGGTGAAGCACATCAGAGCAGCGTCAAAATCAACCATTCACAACCATTCTCCACTCACGCCTGTTCATTGCACGCTCTCTCGCCCCCTCCAGATTCATGTCTCTCCTTCCCAACGCCTGCTTCACACCAACCATCCACCCAAACTTCGGTCTACCTCTAGGCCTGCGACCACTCGCCTCAGCATTCATCACCCTTTTCACCAATCTCCCTTCATCAATCCTCTCCATGTGCCCGAACCATCTCAGAACACGCGAATACACTCTGTCCTCCAACATCTTCACCATCCCTGTTCTGATTCAAACCACGTCGTTGGTGCTCCGGTCTCTCAGCGATACTCCAGCCATGCTCCTCAAACATTTCATCTCGAAAACATTCAATCTTCTCCTCTCCTCTGCTCTCACCCCACAAGTCTCAGCTCCGTAGAGCACAGTTGGGACAACAACATCCTCATACAGCCCTCTCTTTGCTTCCATCCCCAACGTCCTACAGCTCATTACACTCTTTAGTGTAATGGAACAGGCATGTGGCTGACTTACACGAGGCAAGCAAAGCAGCCTACCTCCGATGGCGTGATGCTGGCCAGCCCCGAGCAGGCTTATTGTACAATGAAAAGAATAGATCGAGTAATGCCTGTAAATACGCACTGCGCTATTGCAAGAGACACGAGGATGATTTACGTGCAGCTAGTCTGTCAGAAAAAATGGTTACTGGGCGGATGATTGATTTTTGGAAAGAAATGAAAAATCTAAAACCGAAAGATGGCTCTTTTTCTCAATCTGTTAATGGCATAGTAGGGCCGAGAAATATTGCTGATATGTGGCGCGACCATTTTCATGGTATCATGAACAGTGTCAACAACGACACTGACTCGTTTTTTGTTAACGAGGCCCTCAATCGGGATAGTGATGATGATTATGATGATGTTTATATGTGGGAACTTAGGACCGCTGTCAGGAAATTGAAAAATGGCAAAGCTGTGGGAAAGGATGGTGTACCTGCGGAAGTATTCAAATATGGTCCTGTTCAAATTCTTCATGTCATGTCTATTTTCTTCACTGGCTGTCTTAAACATAATTACCTTCCAAAGCTACTAATGGATGTTGTTGTGAAACCCATCATAAAATCGAAGACAAAATGTGCGACCGATAAAGATAACTACAGACCAATATCAATTGCTACTGCTGCATCAAAGTTACTAGAAATAGTTATCCAGAACAGGCTTGGCGACTGTCTGGAAAC
>SDVV010010289.1:0-16313 GCA_016164225.1 Gammarus roeselii
GTGTTGCGTTTGTATGGAGTGGGCGGACATCTGTTGAAAGCAGTGCAGAGTTTCTATGATGACAGCCGAGCGTGTGTCAGAGTGGGGAGCGAGGTGAGTGATTGGTTCACAGTGAAAGTGGGACTGAGACAAGGCTGCGTGATGTCTCCCTGGCTGTTCAACCTCTATATGGATGGAGTGGTCAGGGAGGTGAACGCGAGTGTGCTGGGTCGTGGCTTGGAACTCTTGGAAGCGAATGGGCGGAGTTGGCAGTTGAGCCAGTTGCTATTTGTTGATTATACGGCCCTAGTTGCTGATTCGGAGGAGAAGCTATGTAGGCTAGTGTCTGAGTTTGGTAGAGTGTGTGAGAGGAGGAAGCTTCGAGTGAACGTGGGTAAGAGTAAAGTAATGAGATGCTCGAGGACTGTTGATGCGGGCAGAATTAGTGTCTACCTAAATGCAGAGCTGTTGGAGGAAGTTCAGTGTTTTAAGTATCTGGGCTCACATGTGGAGAAGACGGAACTAGTTAAAATCGAAGTGAAATCGCGAGTGAAGCAAAGGTGTAAAGTGCTGGGTGTACTGAACAGTGTAATAAGCTGTAGGACGTTGGGGACGGAAGCAAATAGAGGGCTGTACGAAGGTGTTGATGTCCCAACTGTGCTATAAGAAGCTGAGACTTGGGGGGTGAGAGCAGAGGAGAGAAGAAGGTTGAATGTTCTCGAGATGAACTGTTCGAGGAGCATGGCTCGAGTGTCGCTGAGAGATAGGTTTAATAACGACGTGGTTTGAATCAGAACGGGGATGGTGAAGGAGTTGGAAAACCGAGTGGATTCGCGTGTTCTGAGATGGCTCGGGCACATGGCGAGGATGGATGAAGGGAGATAGGTGGAAAAGGTGATGAAAGCGGAGTCGAGTGGTCGCATTCATAGAGGTAGACCGAAGTTTGGGTGGATGGATGGTGTGAAACAGGCGTTAAGAAAGCGAGACATGAATGTGGAAGTAGCGAGAAAGCGTGTAATGAACAGGCGTGAGTGGAGAATGGTTTAGAATAGTTGATTACTGACACAGCGCTGATGTGCTTTCCCACCCTTAGCATCACGTTGTAGGGATAGTCGTGAGTGGGGGTGGCCCGCCCATCTTGATGCGGCGGGGGAAACCAGTGAAAACTGTCGGGCCCTGCTGCTGACAATGGATCCTCGGACCGCACTCGTGACCCAGAGTGTGTGTTGCGGGGTTGCCGATCGGACCCTTTAGCGCAAAAGGGGTAAGTTGAGTGAGTGTGAGCGTATGAGGGTGTGAGGTGCGCCTTGCCGTCGGCCACCCCCCTTTCTGTGGGTCTCGGCCTAGTATCTGTATCTGTGTGACGTGACACACTATCTTTATTTTTTTCTTGCATTTTAAATATGAAAGAAATGCAATAAGTTTATTCCCTCTTACAAGATATTTTTTTCACCTTATCCATCATCCAATGTTCACACAGAAAGGTATCATCGCATAAAATACTTGGTTTTGAAAACTCATGCAGATAAACAAGTGAAAACGAAAAGTTGAATTCCAGGAACACAAATTTTCGAACCTAGAAATTCTTATGTTGTAAGGAAGCAGATTTCGTTATAAGTATCGTCTTCTCCTTCAGGTCTTGAAGTAAACATGTCACGCTATTGATAATTTAGACGCCGACACAGAGTTTGTTGACGATTTTTTTCCGAGTTTGCACTCTTTCTTGTAGACGCCTGTCGGAATTGTTTCCTATCAGAATTCAAACTTATAAATGAAATGAAATCGCGTTTACTCACGTGCTAATTATTAACTGTTGTTCAGAGAACCCTTTGATAGAATAGGCTGGTCCCTAGTATGTGCTCCGACCTTAAATCGCATGTTTGTTTTGCTTACAATTGGTCGAGTAAATTTAACTAAAATCGGTAAAGCCAGTCAAGAGGCCTTCATTGGTGTGCCACCCGGCCCCTTGTGTGAACCAGGGAGCCGATGGGGGAAGGAAGAAACTCCAATCAGGAGGGGCCAGCATCCTCTCCGAAGTGACGAAGACCAGATCCCAACAGCGAAGAACGTCAGCCTCTCCAAGACGACCTGCGCCACCTCAGCCGAGAACGACCGGACCAATGACCGCATCGCGGAGTTGACCGCATCGCGGAGTTGACCGCATCGCAGAGTTAACCGTAAGCATGCACGAAATTAAGAATTTACTTAACCAAACGACTGGCATTTCTGAGCAAGAAACTGAAGACTCCACCGCATCGATGTGATGCTTTAAATGCCAGAAATTCGGACACCCAAGCAATGATTGTCACGGTAAACAAAGAAGCTCGCACTGCTACCAAGACGACCATGACAGACGGGATGATGCCCAGTCATGCCCATCCAAAGAATCCCACTGCTTTTACTGCAAAGATAACGACCACCCCACGGGACACAGAGATTGTCTTCTATATAAAGATGAAAGAGAAATTCTTCAATTGATGAGAGACCACAAGGTCGGTCGACGAAAGGCTATAGACTCAATGCACTCCTCCCAGGCTGACTCTCCCGCTGAGGAGTAAAAATCCGCGTCATTCCTTCCTCACTTCCTCATAACGCTCATTGATAGCAGAGCAAGCAATTCGCTCCCTCAACGAATCCACGATGATGGATTCACTCGTTCAACAGCTAGGAAGTAAACCGGAAACCGTCCGCCGACAGAGACGAAGTATTGACAGACCCATGTTGTAAAACGCGAACAAAGTAACGCTTTTCGATAAATTACCCACATAGGCAAACATAAAGTAACTGTTGAATTGCATCCGTTTTCAAGACTACCAAACGTAATTATGAAGATTGATCCTGAGCTTTCAATATTGCTACGTCGTGTGACTGGTTTAAGTTTACGTTAACTAGACCGGATGGGGGTTGAATGAATACTAAGTTATCACAATAAGACAATGTGGTTCGAAGATAACCACGGACACTCGCCCTGAATCCTGATCAGGCCTTGTACACACAGGGAAAGGACGTGTAAATTGACAGCTTTAAAAGTATACTCATAAATTATGGACCTACGCCACGTTTGCGGGAAAATTGCTGCAGTGACAAGAACATATATATATACTATTGTATAACACACTCCATCCTCATATTAACTCAACGCCAGGTCGGCTGTGACTGGCCCCATTGCAGGTGGGAGGCGGAAGGGGGTAGCCGCATGGTTGTTTTCTTTGGGTGTGTCTTGAAAAGACGTAGTGAGCACCCGACAGCCCAGTTTAAGAGCTGGCCCAAATCTTCTAATGATATGTTCTACATTATTCGTACTTCTGGAACTCTCTGTTAGTCCTCTTCCTACGATACATGATCGGTTACGTTACGCTATACCATGACTATACCATGGCTACACCATGGCTAAACCATGGCTAAACCATGGCCACACCATGGCTATACCATGGCTACACCATGACTATACCATGACTATACCATGACTACATCATGGCTCTACCATGGCTATACCATGACTACACCATGGCTATACCATGGCTATACCATGGCTATACCATGACCACACTATGGCTATACCATTACTACACCATGGCTATATCATGGCTATACCATGACTATACCATGGCTATACCATGACTACACTATGGCTATACCATGGCTATACCATACTATACCATGGCTATAACATGGCTACACCATGGCTATACCATGGCTATACCATGACTACACTATGGCTATACCATAGCTATACCATGGCTATACCATGGTACACCATGACTACACTATGGCTATACCATGGCTATACCATGACAATACCATGGCTACACCATGGCTATACCATGGCTACACCAAGGCTATACCATGGCTATACCATGACTATACCATGGCTATACCATGACTATGACATGGTTATACCATGGCTACACCATGGCTATACCATGGCTATACCATGGCTATACCATGAATATACCATGGCTACACCATGGCTACACCATGGCTATACCATGGCTATACCATAGCTATACCATGGCTATACCACAGCTATACCACGGCTATACCATGGCTATACCATGTGTACACCATGGCTATACCATGACTGTTTAATGGCTACACCATGGCTACACTATGGCAATACCATAGCTATACCATAGCTATACCATGGCCATACCATGGCTATACCATGTCTACACCATGACTATACCATGGCTACACCATAGCTATACCATGACTACACCATGGCTATACCATGGCTATACCATGGCTATACCATGGCTATAAAATGGCTATACCATGGCTATAAAATGGCTATACCATGGCTATACCATACCAATACCAAGGCTATACTATGGCTATGCAATGGCTATACCATGACTATACCATGCCTATACCATGGCTATACCATAACTATACCATGGCTATACCATGGCTACACCATGGCTACACCATGGCTATACCATGGCTATACCATGGCTATACCATTGTTATGATCAGCCTCCTCTAGCACATATTTTGAACACAGGAGCTAACCGAACGTTACAACGGGGGTAGAGTTGTGTATGTCCGAGAAACAGCGTAGGCCTGAGGCCTGTTAACCCTAGCTTGAGTTACACAAAGAAATCCCTTGTCTTGCATATTTTTTCGGTTCCCATCGAAAAGCATGTGGTTCCCCATATGTATTACATGACTAGAAGATGTTGATGAGTGTAAAGCCATTTGGACATCCTGTTAAACTTGAAAATTTAACATTGTGTAGCCGGTATCCAATAACGTAGAAGGGTAGTGTTGAGCTCAGGGGTATCGTAAATTGTAAACAGAAGGGTGGGAGTAGCCTGTAAATTAGTTAACGACCAAAGTTTATACGAGGCCAATAAGGTAAAGGTTTCAAGACACCACGCCTCTTTGGAGAGGGGATCAAAAGTAGAGTGGTTCCCTTATTGGAGGATCACTTCATACCTAAGCAAGGCCCTCCCATATTATTTCAGGGTACAGGTCTAGAGTGTAGATCACATCTCATTCCATTAGCTGAGGCTTCGGGTGGAGGTGAGCCTGATTAGAACAGCAATCAACACTCAGCGTGTCTGACTTCATCAGCTCATATTTAGATTTGTGTAATATTGCCCTTCAGCGTTTATGTGTGTTTCATAGGTTGGTATTTGATCTGTGTAATTCCTCAGTATTTATATTCCTTGTTTTATATCTCCCTACAGGGTGGGTTGCGTCGCCTTCGCGTCGCCTTCGCGTCGCTTTTGCTTCGCCTTTGCGTCGCCTATGCGTCGCCTTTTTCTTCGTTTTTGCTTCGCTTTACATTTTCTTCACTTCTGTTTGTTGTTCATTTGCACTTTTATTCCGTGGTGTCCGTTTATATTACAATCAGTGATTAGTGCTCTATTGCGAGGTAAACTGTTGACTTGTTACTTTGTTTTAATTCAAAATAATATTATAAAACAACTGGTTTAATCATTTGTACCCTTGCACCTTTTACTTAATTATAACAATCGTAATTAAAAGCTTTCTTACAACACTGGTGGCGGCAGTGGGATATTAAAGCAAACAAAAATAAATTAATCACTTCTTGAAAACGAATTAAAATCATCACTTAACATTAAAACAAAATGCTTTAGCCCCTTACACACACCCTCCATCAAGACACTCGACCAGTGCCGCGCCATCTCGTGCCCACATGTTACCAAAAGAAAAAGGCAACAATGAGGGAAGAACGGAAGACCTTCACTGCGGACGGTTGCGAAGGGTCGACCAGAGACACGTGCCATCCTGCCTGACCGAAGTCTGACAGCGCGTTCGGGCAACCGCGAACGCACATGGACGACAGTCTGTCAATTCCAGCAGGCCGAAAGTACAGCCGCATCCGAGAACAAGCTCCGTAGGCCAAGATGGACTGAAAATAAATCAACGGACAGGAACAGCTGGCTGACAGGATTCTACGTGACGCATAGAGAATCATGGGGCCCCTTCGAATCGCCACTTAACATCTTGAGAAAAACAAAAACAAAGAAGTGTAAGTAATCTTACAAATTCTAAGAAGTGAAACAAGAAGCCCATC
This sequence comes from Gammarus roeselii, assembly GCA_016164225.1. Classification (NCBI taxonomy): domain Eukaryota; kingdom Metazoa; phylum Arthropoda; class Malacostraca; order Amphipoda; family Gammaridae; genus Gammarus; species Gammarus roeselii. The sequence continues at coordinate 6,026 of SDVV010010289.1, forward strand.
AACTCAAGTGATATATCACGATAGGCCGTTCTCCCGTGGGAAGTGAAATTAGAGAGTCCGTAAAAATAAAAGCAATTACAGTTCCCCACAAAACTTTTCAATATATCAGCTCTCGAATCCATCAGCAAATGAGTCCAAAATTAGTTTTAAAGTGAATTTAAGTAGGTGCACGTAAATTATTCGACCTGTTGTTCCAGCAATATTCATCTAAAGTGTAGTCATGTAAATAATTAAAGAAAAAATGAGTCGCGGTGGCGGAAAAGAATCTTGAAATGCACAGAAAAATATATTTTTTGTACAAAAATGAAAAAAAAAATCAGAAAATTAAGTTGAAAAACAAAATCATGGAAATATATTTAGGGAGATAATAAAATAGATAGCTCGTAGTTCACCGGTGTAGCACATAAGTTTTATTTTTTGTAGTATATAAGCAATTTTTTACGTTGATTGAACGTAGACAGCTGGTGATAAAAATCTATATTGCATCGATCACTGAAAAAAAAATCCATTGTCCCGTTCTGTCAAAAAAAAAGTGCAGATAGTCTTGCGTTCCCGTTTTAAATTTCATACAAAATTTCCTTGACCGATTGGTCACGGGACATGGCTAAATACCCGGTATACGGTTATAAATTTCAATAATTCATGTAAAGTCGATTTTGTGCGTTGCCAATAAATTGTCGTGTAGCAGTCATGTCTGCATAGAAATGCGGTATTCAATTTCAGGAAATTATAGTCCAATTGTCAAGATAGTATTTTTAAGTGTGAATACCACTGTCCGTAATGTAAAGAAATGCCCGTCGTGTGACGACCTCGACGCAAAAGCAAGTGATGTGCAAGTGGAATCTATGCGATATGTGATTATAAAACGAGCGAACACGCGAATAGAGAAATTAATGAACAAACCGTCACCAAACACACTCAAACCAATGAAAAAACAAAGCATGCAATGGTCGGGAAATAAAGGGAGACGAAGGCAAGTCGTTGCTAAGCGACAATCACTAACTTAGGTCAGAAGCGGAAAATATAAGGATGAACCGTCTCAGTTTTTTCATATTAAAAAACGAGCAAGCAATCTTTTTCTGGAGAAGCAAGGGCTGACATACGAACAGGCAATGTCAATCCAGGTATGATTGAGTCCACACGTGACGCCTCATACAACATATTTCAACATCGCAATTTATAATGTTATCTCTGTCGTGGTAACTGTACGGACAAATGCTTTGAGAAATAGGCGAACGGCAGCCCACTTCAACCCCCGGGGGACATCGCGTGGGTTTACGCGAGAGTAAAACCGAGAATCATGAATTCCAAAACCGTTAACCCCAATTTACCGACCAAGCAGAATAAAATACTCGCAAAACATGCGTTCAGAGCGCGTTAACCAATAAATAAATAAACAAAAAATAACACATCATGGCCAAAATTTGAATGATTGTCTTTTGATCAAACGTGAAATGCAGTGTGTCCGATGTAAATATTAGAGTGATGCGTATCCAAGTTCAGTTTATTGAATACATTATTAGAAGAGGTGAAAATATGTAATTATTAAGATGTGTGAGGTACAACCTGTCACCTGCGTGTGAAATTTACTACGTCCCTAATAATGTGTACGGCAATTAGTCTATGAGTCATGTCTCCCGAATTGTGTAATTAGCTTATAAGCTTTGTTCTCTTTTTGCATATGCTAGTTCAACGGTACCTTGAACCAACATACGCTGAAATGAGCAAATTAATACAATGAAACTAGTAGACAGCCGCTACCCCATCTTTCCGTGGCCCCCCGTCAAACAGGAAAACACGTTGCAAAGATTGGCATAGCAATCTGTCCAAGCAACATGGTTGCACGCCCTAAGCACAATATTAATGTTCATTAAAAAAAATTGCATTCAATCTATCCCAGTAACATCAAATATGCAACCATGTCGCTAACACTTGGATCGAGTTTTTTTCTACAATTGATCGAACCGTGTGATACATGCCATAAATCCTCATGTTGCGAGTAACCGCACGCTCAGAGAATTGTTTTTTCTCGACATTAAAATGACATATCATTCCTACAACAAATCTTTAACTACACTGTATTACATACAATTATGCATAAAAAAACTCCACGCGGCCTGTCTTCCCACATGGAACGACCCACGGGTCGAGGGAGAACTACGTCAAATTTTGCCAGTACAGAGCCATACAAGTGAGGACGCTTTCCTTCAATAAAGGAAGGGGGGTGTTACGATCAGCCTCCACTAGCACATATTTTGAACACAGGAGCTAACCGAACGTTACAACGGGGGTAGAGTCGTGTATGTCCGAGAAACAGCGTAGGCCTTAGGCCTGTTAACCGTAGCTTAAATTACACGAAGAAATCCCTTGCCTTGCATATTTTTTCGGTTCCCCTCCAAAAGCAGGGGGTTTCCCATATGGATTACATGACTAGGAGATGTTGATGAGTGTAGAGCCATTTGGACATCCTGTTAAACTTGACAATTCAGCCTTGTGTAGCCGGTATCCAATAACGTAGAAGGGTAGTGTTGAGCTCAGGGGTATCGTAAATTGTAAACAGAAGGATGGGAGGAGCCTGTAAATTTGATAACGGCCGAAGTTTATAGGAGGTCAATAAGGTCAAGGTTTCAAGACACCACGCCTCTTTGGGGAGGGGATCAAAAGTAGAGTGGTTTCCTTATTGGAGGATCACTTCATACCTAAACAAGGCCCTCCCATATTATTTCAGGGTGCAGGTCTAGAGTGTAGATCACATCTCATTCCATTAGCTGAGGCTTCGGGTGGAGGTGACCCTGATTGAAACAGCGATCAACACTCAGCGTGTCTGACATTATAAGCTCATATTTAAATTTGTGTAACATTGCCCTTCAGCGTTTATGTGTGTTTCATATGTTGTTATTCAATCTGTGTAATTCCTCAGTATTTATATCCCTTGTTTTATATCTCCCTACAGGGTGGGCTGTGTCGCCTTTACGTCGCTTTTGCTTCTCCTTTGGGTCGCCTATGCGTCGCCTATGCGTCGCCTTTTTATACGTTTTTACTTCGCTTCACATTTTCTACACTTCTTCTTGCTGTTCATTTACACTTTTGTTCCGTTGTGTCCGTTTATATTACAATCAGTGATTAGTGCTCTATTGCGAGTTATAACTGTTGACACGTTACTTTGTTTTAATTCAAAATAGTATTAAAAAACAACTGGTTCAATCATTTGTACCCTTGCACCTTTTACTTGATTATAATAATCGTAATTAGAAGCTTTCTTACAACACAATGGCTGTACCATGGTTATACCTTGGCTATGCCCTGCCAAATTAAATCGTTGGAAATGGTGTTGACATCTGGTTTGATACTTATACCATTGGAGTCCTTCTATTTGAAGGTTGGAGTTGGTGACCTGGAAGCCTCTGGTATTCCTCAGCAGTAAAAGTGGCTACCACAGGGTGGCTGCTGAAGCAGGCTGGCCACCAATGCGTAGGCGCCGCCTTGTGAACAGGATACGCGAACACAGTACTGGTCACTTTTGCCCTATGATATACCCTGTGGCATACTTCAACTGATGTTTAACATTTTACAAATGAAGACATGGTATTGAATGAGTTGAGCCTATAAGCGATGGTGAATGCCCACCTAAACTGTGCGAGTGGCAAGGTCATAGAGCCCGCCAAACCAACACCAACTCTGCGCACGCCAACCCGTGTTTTGACCACTGGGACCAGGCTCCAAAAGCACATGGATCAAAAAGAGATGACTATCATATGAAATGACCGCCGTCACCTGGAAAAAAACACACTCAAATCTGGCACAATGCAAACCCAATTCGCCCTAATTATGCCAAAGCAGTTAAATCTACAAGAAAGCCCAACCAATCAGACGATGCTCATGCATAGGAATCACAACCTATAACAAGACCTCAGCGACCACCTTCGCAATAAAGGGGAAGCGCCCTAGCAATAAGCCCACCGGTGCCCAAGGGAACACCACAATTGATGCTGCCCTCTCAGGTTTCATCTATTTATAACAACACATTGTTACATTAGAGTTCGTTGAAAAGCATCAACTTGTTAGAAAATTGCCGACTCTTGGAGTTCTTTAGTTGCTGTACATTCGAAGTATTGTTTTTCGCGCATTCAAGTGTCCTACTTGAAGGTATTTAGAAGCAATGCATTTTATCAGAATGCACACGTGATTTTGAAAAGGATTACAACTTGAATTAGGTCACTTGGTCACATGTGACTGATAAGTAAAGTTTTATGCATGGCAAGTTGCGTGCATCCGGCACGATGCACGCAAAGACGATGGGCTTCCGTGCAATTGTGATATTAGTTTTTATTCAAGGTCCGTGCGGCTACAACATACTGTGCAATGTCTTAAATTGTTCGATGAACAATACCCCAAGATGAGGAGGACAATGCACAAGTTTTTATGTCAAAAAGATCAGGACCGCGGGGATAATTATTATCTTCAACATATACTAATTCAGGCAAACGTGTGCTATTAAACATAAAAAGGACTAAACGCTCTTCAATGGTAACGCTGGAACCACACAAGAATCGTGTATGTTAACTACTTGATCTCGATTTCTAAGCGATAAGGTGATGCGTTTTCATGAAAATGCAATGATAACTATTTAGTGGCCTATTATAAGTAATATTAAATACGATGTGAATGTTTCCTACGCGATGCCTTTTCGAAGTCTTGAAATTTGATGGGAAACATGTGGTTACCTCTTGGATGTGCCTAGTGAAAGCACTGTTCTCTCTCCAAATTGACAATTTAAACGATGCAGAAACACAATATCAACTATTTTAAGTCTATAATGTACTTACCTAAGAAAAGGGACTACGGTGTTATAATTTCGCCGCTCAAAGCACTGCAAAAAGCGGTCATAGTAGTGAAAGGTCTTCCCTCTCCATTCATTTAATGTTGTGCCGCGCGCTGGGTTGCCCTTCCAACTGGCTTTCAGCCAGCCGACAGCCAGTCCGACCATGCTTCACTTCCGAGCGGCTGAGCCGCCTCCATCTATCCAACCTCCTTGCCGCACGCCTATGGGCACATCACGCCGTGTAGACTGCAGCCCCATGCTACGGTTTACACTTCAGGCAACCAATTAGCAACTCTGACTCGGGGTGGCCCCTCAATCAGCAACTCGGATCGGCGACCGGAGATTTGGAGTGCCAACTCCGAAAATAAAAGAAGAGTTTTAAATTAAGATTAAATTATAAATAATTAGGCATTACATTAACTTATCAATGGAGAAAAATTATTGCCTTGGAAATTCCTATAAGCTAAACACCCTTGGCAGCAGCTCGCGCCGTCTGGCCTGTGGCCAACCATGACCTGACATTTCCAGCGCTCTAGCCGCCTAGATTTTCTCCAGTGTTGCCTTCCAATGACTGCACGGTTCATTCGGCCTCCATCTGAGTCAACAACAGCAGGTGCATCACAGGTCGAGTGCACCCCGCACTTGTGTGTTTATAATCGACCAGTGTTGGGGTGGATAGATGATTATTCATTTTATAGATCATTAACACTTCATTTCTTCTTGAGCTCTATTATTTACCTGTGCCCTTTTTCTTGGTGATCAATTTTGGATTCGTTATATAATTACGTATTGTTAGACGTGTTAGTTAGTCTAGTCCAACCTAAGGTGGGAGAATTTGCATTTTCCCGGGCGCCTGATAGATATCCGAGCACAGCTAGGCGTTTTGAGGGCTATATGGTGAAATAATGTTGCTGTTGATTTTAGAGAGAGAAAGTCTTGCATAACACTGTGCGGGGAAGGGGCGGGGCGAGTCGAGGCAGGTTGAGGCAAGTGGAGACGAGTTGACTGGCGAGGCGAGGAGTCGAGACTAACCGAGGCTGGGTGAGAGAAGGGGACCCGGGAATGGGGGGTACTTGTGGGACCCGCGGGACTCGAGAGACCTGGGGGTTTCGGGAACCCGGGGGACTTGGAAGCTATGAGGATTTGGAGTGACCCACTTGGACCCTTTTGGGGCCCTTTGGAACACCCTTGAGATCATTTGGGACCCCCTCGAGAAACTTTGGGACCCGCTTGAGGCCCCTCTGAACCCTGAGACCCCTGCTTCCCTCTCCTCCCGCTGTAAAACCTATACACAGAAAATGTATATATGTAAAATGCTTCAGTAGAACAATTAATTATTCCAGTCCGCGGATTACTGCCACATAGAGCGAGGGGAGCGTCGAGGCTGGTCGAGTTGCGTCGAGATCAGTCGAAACATGTTGAGGCGAGTAGAGTTGGTCCGACGAGCCGAGACTGACCGAAATGATTCGAGACCAGCTGAGATGAGCTGAGACGAGGGATTTCGAGGGACCCGGGAAGTTCGGAAAGACCCGGGGGACTTGGGATACCCTCCGGGATTCATCGGGCTCTTTTGGGACTCAAGGGACCTATGCCCCCCCATCCTATCCCCTTGAACAATAAGTGCGAAATGAATAATATGAGCAGTTTTTCTGCCCATGGCGAACCTGCTCTTACTTTCTTTTTCACGATCCACAATTTTGTCATTTTATTTATTTATTATTTGCTTCAATGTTTGTCATGTATTATAATGCTGGTGTATTTGTGCGGGAGTTCCTGTTTGTAATTTTGTAAATGGGTGTTTTTTCTTCAGTCTGTGCCTGCTCGCGCGTGCACGGATTAAATGTAGTTTCTGGGGTTGACCTGGACTGCGTAGCTATAAAACCTTGTGACGCGTTGCGGTTGGAGTTGATCCAATTTGTTAAGCCGTTAGACCTTGAACAAATTTCGACGATACTATCTGTTCGCACTGGCGCGCGTTCTGAGTGGTTGGAGGCGGGGATTCGTTTGTCTGAGTCTTTATCTTACCTGAATAAATAAAATTTACCTCTACTTAACTAAACCGCGGAGCTGTAAACATTATGTTGCGTTGCCGTCGGAGCTGGCTTTGTCCGTGTAGCCGTAAACCTTGTACCGGTCTCAACGATGATACCTGTGCGCTCTAGCGAGCGTGCATATCACTCTTGAAGTTTTAAATGATTGGAGCGAGGATTCGTTTCGTCTGAGTCTTACCTGAATAAATGAAGTGTACTATAATCGACCCTCTAGGTCGTGGTCGTATTACGTTGCTGTCGGAGCTGACTTTGTCCGTGTAGCCGTTAATCTTGTACCAGTCTCGACGATGCTACATGTACGCATGAGCGTGCGTACATATTACTCCTGAAGTTCTAAATGATTGGAAGCGGAGGTCCGTTTGATCTAAGCGTTTTTCTTATGTGCACCAGCGTAAGTCTGAAATTGCTGAAATTTTCATATTTTTCTGACTTTAAAAGCGTGTTTTTTTTTCTCGCACACTTGGGCGTGCGAGCCTACTGGAATCCATGATCATCGAGTCCTACATGGGAGCCTATTATGACTCGCGTTGAGGCTCTTATGGAACTGATTATCAAATCAAATCAAATCAACGGCGTTGAAAAAACATATGTCACTAATTGGAATTACAGATACAGACGCCAAGTCGAATTCCCCAGGATGGGGGACGGCCGACGTCAAGACGCACCACACACCCTCACACAACTTAGCATTTTAAGGTAAAGGGTCTGGTCGGAAACCCCACAACACACACTCTGGGTTACGAGTGCGGTTCGAGGTCCGTGTCAGCAGCAGGGCCCGACAGCGTGACTGGTTTATCACCGTCGCGTCATGATGACCGAGCTCCCCCCCTTCACCCACGGCCATCCCGTTTCTCAACGAGACGCCAAGGGCTGGAAAGCACATCAGGGCAGCATCAAAAATTTACCACTCACAACCATTCTCCACTCACGCTTATTAACTCGAAGTAGACACCGACATGACATTGTTCAGAATAATTATACGCTCACGCATTGACTATGGAACCATCGTTTACGGTTCAACAGCTAAAATCACTCTCGAACCCCTCTCGCTCTCGAACCCCTCTCACTCTCGAACCCCTCTCACTCTCGAACCCCTCTCGCTCTCGAATCCATTCCCATCGAATCCCTGATCGTGCTGGCTAACGAGCTACCACTTTCGCTCCAGCAAGACAAACTCGCTACAATAATATTTCAAGACTAGTAGCCTTATCAATAACCCAGCTCTCAACGACGTCACAAACATTTCTGATGAGCGCCTCTTTGCGACTGATGAAAATATAAGCCCACCATCCTCCCTACGCGTGGGCAACTTAACGACCTCGCTGAATATCAATCGCAATTATATTAAGGTTTCATTCTCCTACTGAATTCTTCAAATCAACACACCAACGTGGATGATCAATCCACCGCTAGTCAACCTAGATTTGAAAATATACCCTAAACAACTACTCCAACCAACACGTATCGCCGATAATTTTCGAAAATACTCAGAGTACTGCCACATATACACTGATGGCTCCAAACTCGCTTACGAAGTGGGAACTGCTGCTGTGTGCGGAGAAACCTCACGTTCGGCTACTCTCCCACACGAGGCCTCTGTTTTCTCTGAAGAGCTGTACTCACTCGAATTAGCCATCTCAATTACCAAAACGGATCGCCTCCGCAAATACGTCATATGCTCAGACGGTCTGAGTGCTCCGACTCAGGTAAAAAAATTCCACTGCGAACACCCCGTGTGACGTAAAATGCAGCACGATCTCTTAACAATGTCAGAGGTAGACCAAACGGTCGAATTTTGCTGGATCCCTGGTCACGTGTGATTAAGGAGATATGAGCTCGCGGACTCCCTCGCTAAGCTGGCGTCTACCAGCCAAGAACAATTTAAAACCATACACTACCATGATTGGTTCCCTAGCATCAACTCGTATAACATCCCGATGGAATTGCATGTGGCAACAAAGAGGACAAAAAATGCTCTAGATTAAACCCTCGACTGGAGAAAGGGAAACCAAGTTCTGAAACAGAAGAGACCATTTGTTCATCATCCGCTTATGCACGGGTCACACATGGATAACACATTCTTTCAGACGGAGGCACAAATAAGCTGCCAATAGCCGACCGCGCCATCAGGCCCTTGTTGCCACCAGGTGGCAATCAGCGTGAAACACTAATGATGGACTGCAACACACTCGCAGCAGCCCGATGAGCCTTCTTAAATCCCCCGCGCAACCTACTAAGCTTACTCACTGATCTAATTTACCCGAAAAAGCTAGTCGCTTTCGGAGAACATTCCGGACTATATACGAAGCGGTGTAGAAACCAAACACCGGTGCATGGCAAGTTGCGTTTTATGCATGGCAAGTTGCGTGCATCCGGCACGATGCACGCAAAGACGATGGGCTTCCGTGCAATTGTGATATTAGTTTTTATTCAAGGTCCGTGCGGCTACAACATACTGTGCAATGTCTTAAATTGTTCGATGAACAATACCCCAAGATGAGGAGGACAATGCACAAGTTTTTATGTCAAAAAGATCAGGACCGCGGGGATAATTATTATCTTCAACATATACTAATTCAGGCAAACGTGTGCTATTAAACATAAAAAGGACTAAACGCTCTTCAATGGTAACGCTGGAACCACACAAGAATCGTGTATGTTAACTACTTGATCTCGATTTCTAAGCGATAAGGTGATGCGTTTTCATGAAAATGCAATGATAACTATTTAGTGGCCTATTATAAGTAATATTAAATACGATGTGAATGTTTCCTACGCGATGCCTTTTCGAAGTCTTGAAATTTGATGGGAAACATGTGGTTACCTCTTGGATGTGCCTAGTGAAAGCACTGTTCTCTCTCCAAATTGACAATTTAAACGATGCAGAAACACAATATCAACTATTTTAAGTCTATAATGTACTTACCTAAGAAAAGGGACTACGGTGTTATAATTTCGCCGCTCAAAGCACTGCAAAAAGCGGTCATAGTAGTGAAAGGTCTTCCCTCTCCATTCATTTAATGTTGTGCCGCGCGCTGGGTTGCCCTTCCAACTGGCTTTCAGCCAGCCGACAGCCAGTCCGACCATGCTTCACTTCCGAGCGGCTGAGCCGCCTCCATCTATCCAACCTCCTTGCCGCACGCCTATGGGCACATCACGCCGTGTAGACTGCAGCCCCATGCTACGGTTTACACTTCAGGCAACCAATTAGCAACTCTGACTCGGGGTGGCCCCTCAATCAGCAACTCGGATCGGCGACCGGAGATTTGGAGTGCCAACTCCGAAAATAAAAGAAGAGTTTTAAATTAAGATTAAATTATAAATAATTAGGCATTACATTAACTTATCAATGGAGAAAAATTATTGCCTTGGAAATTCCTATAAGCTAAACACCCTTGGCAGCAGCTCGCGCCGT
>SDVV010010290.1:0-16313 GCA_016164225.1 Gammarus roeselii
TATATAGCGATAGGTCACTAACATATCTTTCCATTTCCCTGCTCATTTTAAATTGAAATATGTTCTTGTTCTGTTCCCATTTTTGTTTCAATGATTGAAATGGGCTTTGTAAAATATAGACTGTATTTCTGGCATGAGACACGGAACATGCGTTCAATAACCTGTGCGCTGGGCAGCACAAGCTAGGACATGAATCGTTACTGTGGGTGAAACTAACATGGGAAGCTGTCATTTTCCCAGTGACTACATCTTAGTTTGCCCTTGAAATCATGGCGAGCCGAGCGGTCTTTGCTCAGAGGACGTTTCAAAGCGGCCTTAATAACTGACCCGTTTTCCTGTATCGTCTCGTTCCAGGGACCATCTCTGGCAAACCAAGGGACCCGATTGTCTGCATTTCGTTCTTGCCTGGACAATCACAGGTGAGTTTAAGACACTTGCCGCAGTGTCACTTGACAGGTGATCCTTGCGAAGCGTCAGTTGTCAAGGGGCTCTTGCCAAATGGCCCTTGCCAAGTGTCCCTTGCCCTGTCGCTTTTGTCAAGCAGCCCTTACCAAGCGGAATTTTGCCAGGCGCTTGCCTGCATCGCCTCTCCAGGGACCGTCATCATGGCTGCTGCTAACTTGATAATGACCGGGCTGATGATGAACGGGATGTTGTTGTCCCCGTGATGCTGTTCGGAGCTGGCTGGGTGAGGGTCTGCTTGGTATTGCAGGCTTTGCATACGCATCAGATTGGTATAGACAATCACAAGGCTCTAAATAAATTCTGTTAGATGGCTACTCAGCAAAAAATCAATCTTCCTTAATGCCATGCATGTGATGGCAACATGCATGAGTTCGGTTAAATTACAATTGTAGACCGTATGTCAAAAGATATATGTGTTCTTATTTGTGCGTTTTAATAAGCCCAATCATCGGCTCACTTAGTAAATTATGTACGCTTACTACCTATGGGACAAACGGAGCTGATGATTTCTGGTAGGCGTTGAAGGAGGGATATGACGTGAGAAGGCAAGGTCTGTGGAATATGGGGATGAATATGAGGCATTCAGTGATGCGGAGTTGTGATGTGTTTGATGTATTTACAAGTGTTCACAAGTGTAAGAAGACAAAAATAGGTTTTTTGGCCAAAACTAGGCTACTTTATGACAGTAAGACATGATGAGTTCTGCAGTAGGTCGACTAAGAAAACATCATGTGTCGGTGTATTTTGTTTCAAAACATCACGAAAGGGAAATGTGTAGTAGGAAATAGCATTCAACGATGATACCCGAAACTGCTAAAATCAGTACCTGAAGATAAAGTGACCGACCCACGATGTGGATCTGAGATTTCCACAGTTTTATTCCTCGTTAAAGCAATGCTGACCGGTGCCACTGCTGGACACAGTTTTTTAAAGGACCGGTACTAATGCCGGGTACCTTTTTTACCGTGCTAGTGCCAATGCCAAGGATATTTTAACCGTACGAGTGTCGATGCCGGACACCAATTTTTAGCGAGTATACTGGTGGGAGTGCTATAGCTGGGAGATATTTAGCGGCGATCTTGGTAGAATTTGTCGAGTTCTGACTTGCACGCTTCGATTGTATCGCTGTTGACAGCCTCCGCTGGAAGTTTGTTTCATTCATCGACAACTCAATACATGAAGAAAAGTGTGAAACGCTTCCCAACGATTTTGTATTCGTTGTTACTGGTCACTCCGTTTGCATCCATCAGTAAGAAGGCTCACTCGTTTTTTTTACCCTTCATTATCTTCCAGAGTTCGATCATATCCCCTCTGACTCTGAGCTTCTCAAGCGAATAAAAGGTTGAGTTCACGTAGTCTGTCTCTGCGCGTGTTATTGCGCAGGGAAGGGATTAGTTTGGCAGCTCTACGTTGATCTTTCTATAATTTAATGACGTCTTTTCGAAGGTATGGAGACTAGAAATGGACGTAACACTGGTACGCTCTAAAAAATGCCTTATATAACATAATACTGTGTTCCCTCTTGTACGAGATAGAGAGTGAAATTATACCTGACATTTTATTGTCTTTTTTGACCGCATCGGTACATTGCTCGCTGCTTTTTAAGTCGTTACTAATAGTGACAGGAATGAGTATCCATCCGGACATTGAATATTCGTGCGTAGGGTTATGATGATCAACGCGCATAACTTTATATTCGTCGATATTGAATTTCATTTGCCACTTTTCTGACCAATCAACGATCACGTCTAATTGGATCTGCTCTCACTCGGATTTGGTTTACACTTTCCCCCTAACTCAGTATCTGCTGCAAACTAGTTGATGTTGAGAGTACGTTGCTGTCAAGATCGTTTATGAATTTTTTGAAGATAATTGTACCTAACACGGATCCTTAGTCACACCGCTTGCAAATTTTCCCCAATTGGAGAAAGCTCTGTTAACTACGACTCACTGCTGTTTGTTAGTGAGCAATCATTTATTTCACTAAATTAGCCCGCCTTGAACACCGATTCTGTGCAATTTACTAACTAAGCGTTTGTGAGGGACTTTATTGAAGGCCTGGTGAAAGACAATGGAAATGGGGTCGATCGGAGATTTCACGTCGTGAATTTCAATCATTATTTTGATGAAAATCAGCAGTTCGCATCACAGGAACGATTGTGTCGGATGTCACGCCGAGAGTCACACATCAACTACTTTGATTCCTAAAATTCTGTAATTTAATACGCAATGAAACGTATCATTAATTTGCCAATCACTGAAGTGAGACTAATTGGACGGTAATGGCCGTGACACTTTTTGTCACCCGTTTAAAAATTGTGGTGACGTTGGCTTTTTTGCGTAGAGAGTGAAATGACATTTGTGAAAGATAGGGTGAAAATAGTTGATAGATATTCTGCGATTTCGTTCCTAGTCTCTTTCAGTATTTTGGTATGAACTTGTTTTGAACCTGGAAATTTCGTGACTTCCAATTCATCTATATGTTTAATAACTTTGGTCGGGGAAAAAATCGCTGCTCTGGTGGCTTCAATTTGTCGTTCCGCCATGATATAATGAAGATTATAAATATCCAGCTTCTCTGACTTAAAAAAAATAGAACAGGAGTAAGGGTTAAGTAGGACTACAGAAAAAAAGTATTGGTTAAGTAGGACATTATTTTTGATGTCGTCCGTTTGAAACTCACCAATACCGTTCTCAAGAGGACGTACAACAGATCTTGATTTTTTTGCTCGCAATATAAGTAACGTACTTTTTGGATTAGTTTTTACGTTCGCAGCAATTTCATTTTCGCACTATTTTTTTACGTTTCAGGACCTTCTACATAACTCTTCTTCTGACCTTCTACAGAACTCTTCTCAATTCATTTATTTGCAGCGTCGTCAAGTGGGTGTTTCTGTTTCGTCGAATACTATGGTTTCTGTCCTGACTGAAGATGCTGCAGTTCTCCTTTCCAGTACTTGAGCTGATTGACTGCTCTTCACCTGTTTATGTGCGGAATATGCTTATGTTCAATATTTTTATATATAGTCAAAAATTGGTCTTCCGTGGTTTATATCCGATGACACTAGTGACCCTCTCAAACCGTCTAAGTTAGCTAATCTAAAGTTAGGCCATTTTCGTGCTCTGCGTGGGCAGGTGGAGGAAGATGGGTTGCAAGTGGTGAAGGATAGCATTGATATGACGGTAGCGCTAAAGAGAAACGCGTTTGAAGAGTGTTAGCAGACGAGGTTGGTGGAGGCTTGTGTAATTTCTATAGTGAGAAGAGGAAAGAGCTAAACCGTGTCATGAGTAGAGCAAAGAGAGACGCTGATGCCATAGGTAGGTAGGCGGTTGTTTGAGAGGTATAGAGGGTGAGGAAGTTGACAGAAGATGTAAATGGTCGGTTGTGGTTGAAACGTGGTGATGTACGAAAGATGAGGGCTGAGAATTTTGAGAGCTGTTGAATGTTGATTCCGGTACCAAGACTTGTTGCTGATATTTCTAAGAAAATATAATAAAGGCGGTGAATTTTTTGAAACAGGGATGCAAGCCTCTGGTTTGTTCGGCGTTGCTATTTATGGCTTATAGTGGAGTGACGTCCGTCGAATGATTAATGAGAATACTAAATGTGTGTTTATGTCTAGGGAATGGCGTTGATTGAGTGGCGCAGTATTTGTATTGTTTCGCTGTATGCAGGAACCTAAATTGCATCCGTTTGGGAGAGTGCTAATCAAAGGATTAGAGACAGTGCGGATGGTAGGAGTGTGTAGATTACCAGAGGATGTGTAGATTAGATTTTGCTGTGAGACAAGTCTGTGAGAGGTACCTTGCGGTGGAAATGGATGTGCTCTAGGCCTTGAGATATCTGAAAAATACATACGATTGGGTCGACGGGAAGGCGTTGTGAACGGTGTTAGGTTTGAATGTAGAAGGCGGAAGCCATTTGAAGGCGGTCCAGATTTCAAATGGTTCCTTGGGCTTGAGACCAGATAGCGTTATGTCTTTCTGGCGGTTTAATCTACATTGATGGAGCGGTCAGGGAGGATTGATTTGGTCATGGCTTAGAGTTGTTATGTACAAACGAGCGAAGTTGACAGTTGAGTCAGTTCAATTTTTCCGGATAATCCACCGCTGGTCACAGATTCGGAGAAAAAGTTGTGTAGGCTACTGTTGGAGGTTGGTTGAGTGTAAAAGAGGAGGATACTGCCAGTTAATTCGGATATAAGTTATGCAATCAGATGATTGAGGAATGACAGCACGAACGGATACAGTGCCCGCCTGAATGGGGAGGTAATGGTGGAAGTTTAGTGATTTCAGTACCTGCTGGCACTCAGGAAGAGAAAATTGAATTTATGGAAACTGACATGAATTCTAGGGTGAAGGGACTGCAAACACTGGGTAAGGAAGCAAGAAGAGGGTTGTAGGAGAGGGTATGAACTGTTCTACGGGCAGGACGTTGAGATAGAGGATAAATAATGATATCGCTTATACATTATAGGTGATGGCGAGAAAGATGGAGGACCGAGCAGATTCACGTTTTTCGAGGATGTCCTCAGCGGACCTGGTTAGGATAGATGATGGGAGATTGGTGAAAAGGGTGATTAAATCCGATGGGAGTGAGAGTAGGCCTAAGGGAAGAACGAAGTTTGGGTGAATGTATAGCGTGAAACAGACTTTAAAGAAAAGAGATCACCAATGTGGAGGTAGCGAGTGATCCTATACTGGAATAGCGTGTGTGGAGAATGATTGTGAATGGATTAGTTTGAACTTGGCTCTAATTCGCTTGGTTTCAAATCACATCTCGTTGAGGAACGGAATGGGCGAGGGTGAGGGTAGGTGATGCAATTGTAGCACAGCAAGAGTGTGTATGTATTTATGTATAGACACACAGACGTTTTCCCCTAGTTAGGAGGTGGCTAAGTTAGGCTGACACTGGGTAGATTACAGAAAACCGTCGGACCCTGCTTCATCTACTGGTCTCGCACCTCACTCCTAACCCGAAGCGCGTGATGAGGCGTCCTGGTCGAAACCATTATCGCTAAGAGAACTATGCTTTGTTGTGTGTGTGGGCGCATTATAGTAGAGTGAGGAGCATCTTGCCGTCAGTCACCATACTTTTGATCAATTCCACCTACCGTCTGAATCTGCCTGACGATTTAGCGCAGGAACAAGCTTCCTGTCGCTGTTCTGCGCTTTGTATATAGAGGAGATAAATATATTTTTTCACTTTATTGTGCCATGTTTTGTCATAGAGTTGATGCTACTAGGTTACCATCAATATTTTGAACAAATAAAGTAAATGAAAATATGACCTTTCAAATGACAAATAATAAGCACAAATCCTTCCTAATATAAACAGTTTTTTTGTATGCCTAAGTTAATAAGGAAAGAGATGGATTTTAACGTTGTGAAGAAAATCGAATATAGGAATGATTAAAGACTACTAGCAGTTTGCTATTCATGAATGTGTTTATTTGTTTCTTCAGGTCAGACTATTTGTCAATTGAATCCCAAGCGGACATTTATCAAATTTTTGTGTATCGATTACATGTTGATTACTAGGGCAGACGTGATATTGATTTTAAGTCGAAGTATTAACCTAAGTTCTATATTTTGACGGTGAAATAATGATAACAACAGAATAGACAATTCTCTTGATAACTTGACGTAATAAGTCGTATCGTTATTTCGACTTACCCTGTCGAAGAGATTAGACAGTTTTCATGAATACAAAATGGTGAAGTTATTTTCTAAATAAATTAGGATTAGAATAAATTAGATTACTGTGTACATTTGTATTGGTGTCGCTAAATACCAAGGTTCTATAAGGAAGAAAAAGAACGATCTACTATTATATTCATGCCTGTTTTCACATAAAGGGATATAATGGCTGCATCGTTCCCACCAACCGGTTCACCTTGGGCCAATATGGCTGTACACTGCTACCTCGTAAGATTAGAGAGAACCATCCCTGAGTAAACGCAGAGGGATGCTCTTACGCAGCAATCAACTGAAGGGATAACGCATTCCAACACAAAAAGCGCTATAAAAAACACACCGCAAGTTCGACGTTTGAAAGTATAACTGGCATATGCACTCAAATACTAATAACAATTACGTTGAAATAAGTTGCCTGCACGAGCGCCCCTTTCTAATCAATCCACGACGAGCTGCTTGCAGGTGAAGCGACAGTACACAGGTAAATCAAGTAACACATGTGTCATATCACCATGGGCGAGATAAAAAACAGGAGATCCAGATTAAGGACACCATAGAATTACTGTTTCTAGAACTGATAAATATAAATTCTATATTGGATGGCAGATCATTAAAAAACTTGATTGGTTTCGAAGTGGAACCTGCTGTGATGGAACTTATATTGATGGATGGCTTCTTCAAGATATAATCTTATTGGTTCAGATAAACGATAACTGATGCTGTACCAGCTGTACAGGGACAGTTTTGGAACATGATACTTTATTTATTCGAACGAATTTAAAAATCGCTCAAGTCTTTTCGAAAAAAAAATTTCAATATACATTAGGAGGTTACGATGGTATGATTTGCAAATACACAGCAAAGAATATATATATATTTGATTAATATTTTTTTAATATGTATTGAATGATGATAAGAAAACTAGAATTGCTTGTCCATCTACATTAAATAATTCAGGAACTTTTGTCGACAGTTAAACAGAACCACAGTAAATATATCCCTCAGGATAAAAAGATGATGATAACATGTTAAAGATTTCTTCAAAATGACATCAAATTACAAAGTAGAATAGGGTTTGGGTACTTTCACAACAACACAAAACATTCACGGTCCAGTAAGGCTTAAACCCCTTTTGTCCTCAAGATTCACCAGTGTATTCATCCAGTTTGATTCTAGGTTAACATTCACGATCAATGTGGCTATTAATTGCTTCTCCATCCAAACACAATCCAATACAATATGGATATAAATCCACATGAGAGAATACTTACGATGTTTTGAATTATATTGATTTTGTGTCCAATTGCAATTAGGGAGGACTAACTGTCATATAATACACATCTACTATTCCTATGTGTTTCCATCCTACCCATATCAAAGAATAAACCATACTTCATTATGAACAAAATATGAACACTTTGATCGAAATGAAACCTGTAGTCGTATGACTTTAATGTGTTAAAAATTCATTGCAATATATTCGGGTCAATCAATTTCAGTAGTAAGTGTTTAAATATATTTGTTTACTTCGTTGTGTGGCATCATACACTAAATAATTCTATTAGCGTCTGATTGAAACTGAAACCGAATGCATCCCTTCTCTGATTGACAAATTAACGAGTACTATTGAGCATGGTTAGCAGCGATGGCTCAGTGATCGAAGGCAATGCAGCGATGGTTCAGTGATCGAAGGCTATGCAGCGATGGCTCAGTGATCGAAGGCAATGCAGCGATTGCTCAGTGATCGAAGGCAATGCAGCGATTGCTCAGTGATCGAAGGCAATGCAGCGATGGCTCAGTGATCGAAGGCAATGCAGCGATGGTTCAGTGATCGAAGGCTATGCAGCGATGGCTCAGTGATCGAAGGCAATGCAGCGATTGCTCAGTGATCGAAGGCAATGCAGCGATTGCTCAGTGATCGAAGGCAATGCAGCGATGGCTCAGTGATCGAAGGCAATGCAGCGATGGTTCAGTGATCGAAGGCTATGCAGCGATGGCTCAGTGATCGAAGGCAATGCAGCGATGGCTCAGTGATCGAAGGCAATGCAGCGATGGCTCAGTGATCGAAGGCAATGCAGCGATGGCTCAGTGATCGAAGGCAATGCAGCGATGGTTCAGTGATCGAAGGCTATGCAGCGATGGCTCAGTGATCGAAGGCAATGCAGCGATTGCTCAGTGATCGAAGGCAATGCAGCGATTGCTCAGTGATCGAAGGCAATGCAGCGATGGTTCAGTGATCGAAGGCAATGCTTCGATCTTTCGAAATAACCTGTGAAATTTCATCGTATATTATTTTGGGAATGTCAGCCCAACCACCTTTGATCGCCTCAATATAAAGCAAACTTGTTGTTGTAATTATCACTTTATAAAACTTAGCATCAAAATAAGATGAATTGGTTCAATTTATAAGCACGTAATTTTTTTTGCAGTGACACACAAACAGAGAAACAAAATTGCCAATATATTCCGTCTCTTTTTGATTGCCTCATTTAGTTTAGCTGTTTTTTTATCATTGATTTTCCTCCAACAATGAATTCAACAGTTACCTAACTCATTTACGTAATATTCAACGTAATTATTTATGTTATTCAAATTTTGTAGAAGTAGCCTTCAGTACCTCAGACGATGTCGAGAGTCCGTCAGTAACTTAGTTTGGGAGACAATCATTATTGCCGTCAGTAACTTAGTTTGGGAGACAATCATTGCTGAAGTCAGTAACTTAGTTCCAGAGACAATCATTGTTGGCGTTAGTAACTTAGTTCCGGAGACAATCATTGTTGCCGTCAGTAACTTAGTTCCGGAGACAATCATTGTTGCCGTCAGTAACTTAGTTTAGGAGACAATCATTGTTGCCGTCAGTAACTTAGTTCGGGAGACAATCATTGCATGGTATTGAATGTCTCCCGGACAATCATGGTACCATTCATGACACTGCATGGTACTTTTTATCTGTAATTTGATGTTCTATTACTTCAATACCAAAGCAAAAGGTGCATCTCTTTCAAAATGGCTTTGCTTGGTCTCACCAATAAACAGTGTTCGACGAGTATCAACGGTACTCTTATGATAGTGGCCATCAGTGAATTGGTGAAGAACATAAATGACATTCGGTGTTTAGTGACAGTCAAATCCAAAAATGTGATGAACTACTGTCAGTTCGTTCCACATTATACACTTGCGTGACCTGATTCCACAGTTCAAAAGGTTAGTACTCATGAATGATCGATCCATTGATCTCTTTCTTGGATACAATCCAGTCACCATTGCAGATTGAGCAATCTATAATTTCCTATTGGATAGTTCACCCCGTATCGTGAATTCGAGCATGGAAGCAATCAAATAATTATCAAATAACCAAGTATGACGATATTTAGTTAAATAGAGTGGAGGACTTCTAATGGCATATGTGGTCCACCTTTACTCGTCATGCTATGAGTAAGGCTTAGAAACGGGTCATAATGAAAAAGTGTGCAAAATCTCACAAAACCAGGTGAATATCATATTGTATGTCCTTATGTAAAGAGGTACATCTCATCCCAATAATTGTGTACCGATAATCAGATTAAAATTTCATCCCGATTTTACGTATATCATACATATGATTAACAGCAAGATTACGACTAGATTTTTATTATGGTATTTTGGCGAACAAAGTTGAAGGCCCTCTCATAGCTACTAGCGCTTCTGGAGCACGCTAATTATTATATTGATATACGCCTTGACACAAAGTGGAATAAAAATTTGACAAAAAATTAGATACCCGACACCAATTGACATGAGACTATGATTAACTATGAACATTTTTACACTATTGTTGTGCAACATTTGTTTTTGCGTAACATTAATTCAGAAATGGTTGAGAGACAGTGAAGACTACGAAGCAACAATGTTTAAATCTGCTATAATAATCTCTGATCTACTAGGATCATCGCGTCTCTATCAAATAATAATTTCGTTCATCCAATCGCGTGCTCATTATCCGTTTTCCATTTTTATCGTCGGTTATCAGACGATAAGAGTTTATCAATGAATACCATCGTCTATACGACGATAACAGGCGGATCGACTAAAACCGACCGTGAAGCAAATACGATTTTCGCTTATTCTAGCATAGCCGACGAACATAGACTGAGTATTCATGAATCGACGACATCCGGCGGAAACTAAAAAGAACATAATAGGTAAATGGAAAAATAAATATACCAAAATTATTAGGTCATAATTACCATTTGCTTCATGCGTATACTGTATTATGTTGATTTGTTTGTCATGAAAAGTATATTTGTTTGCATCATTTTAACTCTGATTAAATCATTAGGTAATTGACAGAGTGATCTAAACGGCAGAGTTAGAAAGTCAATATGATTGACAAGGACTTGGTTCTATTTAACATTTCGATGTCAGTAATATCTTACCAAACGAATTAGATGAGTTAAGAATAAATGAAATGATATTTGTCACGTTTCAGGTGGGTCAATGATTCACTGATATCACCAGTTATTCGTCGTTTTCTTTTATTCATCATTCCAGATTAACTAGATCGTTCTTCTACATCACGCTCTAACTCCAATCAATAACAATTTCAGTTATATTTCGGAGGAATATATGATTCGGTAGTCATACAGAAAATAAAGTCCATATGAACACTCTATCTCCCTGTAAACAATCTAATTTAAACGTAATAATATTGTCCCTGAAAGTAATAATCTTAATGTTGCTTTAGAGGAAGAAGGATCCTGCTAGAAATGTTTCGGCTTATGCGCTTTAGGTTCACATCAATCACTGAACTCTCCTCAATCGTGCAGCCTTATGCGGAACTCATTCTGGGTTGGGAAGGCGACCCGGCGAAGTTCACCGACGTCACCCCAAACGGGCTTGTTTCGTTGACCGCAAAAATAACAAGTTCATCACCGCTAATATTAGGGTGAACAAGTAACGCCGAAGATGAGATGTGGTCAGTGAACAATTTAATCACGTTTGAATAAACTAAAACACCATTCAAAGTCCAAACGTTATTATAGAGATGTAGTTATGTATTAGACACGAATTTGACTTTGCATAGCACTCTAATTGGCTTCTTAAGTTTTTGTTTGAGGCTGCCGTGGCCGAGTGGTTAGCGTATCCGACTGCAGTGCCGGCCTCTGGTGCTGCATGGCGCGAGTTCGAGCCTCGACAGTGACACTGCGGTCTTGTGACGGGGAGATTGGGCTCTTCCCCCTTCTGTGTCTGCCTAACTTAGCCACCCCCCTAACTAGGGGGAAACGGCTGTATGTCTATACATACATACATACATGTTTTTGTTCCAAACGATCCGTTCATCAAGCAGCTGGAACTCGTAACCTCGCAGTTTTGGTTGTGCCGTTTCGGACGTGCACTTAACCAAATTAGGGTGAGCGTGAGACCGCTTAAGGTGAATAAAGAAAATAGAAGGTGAAACGACTCAGTACGCCTGTCACTTTACCAATAGCTGTGGTGTTAGATTTGAATTGCATCAATTTAAATGGATTGGTGCTCGTTGATTTAAATATCAGAGCTACAAGAAATTATGAAACTGAATTTATTATCGTTTTTATAAAATTATCAATGAACCTATCTGGGAAATAAAGGAGATAATCATTGCTCGACTTCTGATCTGCATTGACAGAGTGGAAATGTGCTATGAAGGCCTAATATGCTTACAGACCGAGACGGATTATTTACCCACGTTGCTCATCAAACACACGTTGAGCCTCCGGTGGAAATGAGGCTCAAATCAAATCAAATCAAAATATTCATCAACCCGAATATTCTGCAATATGATGTAACACAGTGTAAATACTTTACTTCAATATCACAATGAAACATGTACGTGTTTATTATGGTTAGAGATTAATATAGAGATTTATTTGCATTGCATATTCCTTCAGAACCAAGTTGAAGGGCGCATCTCATCCTCGTATGATGTAATTCATTGACGCTTTATATGGAAAAAAACAAGATCAAGTTCCAGAACTCCTCCCAAATTCGACAATCTGAGCCACCATCGCGTAACGGTAGTGGACCAACACCACCATGATCTCATCCTTCACCATTCCCGAAGTACAGTGCAATAGGGCTTAGTAAAGATTAGAGGAAGGGAGTGTCCTAATCCTATCTTACTGCATTTTTATTTACCGCCGTCTGTCGCCATCCATCATCGCCGACATCTGCTTCTTGTAGATGCCATCAAATAATTCAGCCTGCATCAAATATTGCTTAACCGGATCCAATCGGCTTGCAAAAGATGGCCGCTTGCAGAAACAAGGTCATCAGGATCGGGTCTAAATTCAACCCTCCACTATAATTCTTTATTGATTCACATCTATTGCAAGCACGTTCCATCTTTCTACCTTAATGCGCTTAGCTATGCACCTCATCTATGTTTTCCCAATATTTTTTTTTCAAGTCGTGTATCAACAAAACCGATCAGGGCTTATTTTAATCTGAAGTGAGACAAACCTCAAATAGTATTGGATAAGTAATTTGTGACTCTTTTTTAAGTTCAATGGAATATTGGTAATGTTGAAGAATAAGTTGGTTTGTTTTTGATGTTCTACCACATGTACATATGCGAAGGCTTACAAAAGGAATAATCTGTCAATGATTTGTGATGATTTTTTAAAGTACTTGTAATATTCACTAAATTATTATTGGGCCGGACATAAATAATCTCTGAGACTTTAATGATTGATCGCTCTATTATAAATGACTTGAATTCATTTGATTTTATTTACCCTTAATCGGAAACAATTTTTCTTTATTTTTCGCGTGTTTTCAGGGACAAAAATGTGATTACATGTGCTAAAGTGATTTTTTATGTGTAATATCCTTACAATATCCTTACATGGTGGTCACTCCTTACAGAGTGACCCGTCGATGTGAAATACATCCACTGATTATTGCAGATGATATGTTTTGCTCCGTATTTCCCGTTAATCACAGTGTGATTACAGTGTGATTACAGTGTGATTACAGTGTGATTACAGTGTGATTACAGTGTGATTACAGTGTGATTACAGTGTGATTACAGTGTGATTACAGTGTGATTACAGTGTGATTTCAGTGTGATTACAGTGTGATTACAGTGTGATTACAGTGTGATTACAGTGTGATTACAGTGTGATAACAGTGTGTTTACAGTGTGATTACAGTGTGATTACAGTGTGATTTCAGTGTGTTTACAGTGTGATTACAGTGTGATTACAGTGTGATTACAGTGTGATTACAGTGTGATTACAGTGTGATCACAGTGTGATTACAGTGTGATTACACCGGCTCGCTGACTAACAGCTGGGGATCATTTACTACACTTTCACGACCTTCAAGGAATAATAATGTTAATTTCCAGAACTTCTATCCGTTATATATACTACATCGACCTACAATATTATCGTTGCAATACCTGCCGTTCCCGAAGTCGTTTCGACGTAGAGTATCCCATAAAAGTCGCTTTTTCGTCTGAGCACATTCATATAATTACACCATGACACTGGTGATAATAGCTCTTGATAATCAATCATCCGACGATTACGTTTCACTTGGTAGCTTGCCCATCAGTATCATATCGACATTATTTATTATGTTAGCCCAGCCTAGTTTCAATTGCTAACTTGTCAAAAATTGGTGTTGGTACACTCATCTACACAGACGGCGATAGCACTGATACGGGAAATGATCAGGGGGGAAATGATCTATCATTTCGCCATTTATTTTCAAATAGTTCAACAACAACTCTTCTGTTACGTGAACGGGAGCAGAATCATTATGGAAGTCACTATGCCTCAGATCTCTGGCATACAACTCCAGCTCAACTTTCGTCTGGCAATTGAATGTGTAAACCATTTTATCTTATTACCTCAACGAAATTCGTTTAGGATACGATGACTCGCTATTGCTTGGTTCACTTCAAATTTATCCAATAGCAAACAGTACGTAACTGTGAACGGATCATCTATTACCTATACAGTTAACGCTTCGTCCTTTTTCGTATATAAATTGTTTGCAAATGATTGTACCTTATCTAATTGCATCTCTCCAAACATCATAACAATATAACCGCCGCTATTAACAAGGAAAATTAACATTTCTATAAATAATCTGTCGTGAACCGAATCGCAATTAATATAAAGAAGCGAAAAACATATTTTCTATATGCAGGAATGAAAATCTATTTTCCAATAATAAAAATGTGGAAATGATAGACAACAACACTAAATTCATTGGTGTATATTTTGCACAAAATTTACCATTCAAAAATCACATCGACAACATATCATCCAAGTGGTCAAAATCTCTAGGCATCCTATATGGATCCAATATTGACCGTCATGAATCTGTCTTCAACATCTTTAATTTGATGTTGTTTCAGCCAAACTATATTATAATTTGATGAAATCGGAGCATGGCATCGGACAGATAAAAAAATAAAATCGATGAAACATTTGTGCTGCAAAATAAAACTGTTCGAACTACAAATAAGCCTGAATTCAATACCCTAACAAACAATCTTTCTAAAAACATGAATATTCTAAGACTTGAAAATCAATAAAACTTTCAAATTGTTCAATACGCATAAGCACATTCAACATAAACCATGATCAAAATCTACTCAGATCAATTACAAATTGGTTTTGGATGTCCCCTAACCTTACCCAATACATTCTTACATCCCTGACCTTCCTCGTTATAGTCATAAAATTAAATTTATTATAAATTTCTACTCTATTAGCATTTGGAATTCGTTCCACCCTGTTTACCGTCTGCTTGTCTCTCAGTGGGTTTCTGTCTTTTGAAATAACGAATTATACAAATTATCTTACTGGTCCAAAAATATTGTGCGTTGTTTTAGAGATATTGCGTCCATGGGGCACCCTTTCGACTATGCAATCGAAATAATGCAGATGATATTCGCTCTTCTTTCTTTGATGTTGAATCTCTGCACTAAATTTTGCTTTAACGTTGTTGGAGAAGAAGTCTTTCCGTATCCAAGAATGATCCCAGCAGGTCTTTTGCTCCCTCGGGGCCAAAGCAGAGTGACTAGACATGTTGATTCTTTTACAGATATGAACAATAGCGCAACATTTTCTACGTTTTGTTAGTAGTGTCAACGACTCGAGGTAATTTATGTTGCCGCATGAATTATAACAAAATGCATGTCATGATCATTCTGCACTACAACGAAGAGGAAAATACGCAACAAAGGACGCCAAGGATACTGTGCTCATGTGGGAAATTCCTAACGTATTTCTCGGATGTGCGCCAGTAATTCATCCAGCTCACGTGGCAGTTGATTACCTTTTTTTCCTTTTTGAAAAGGCAGTCGGCACAATGTTTTCCCATTGCATCTACCATTACCAAAATTGTACTAAAAATAATGGCATTATTGGAAGCACCTAGCGGATCACTGCGGAATATGGTCGGCTGGCCTTGCCGAGGCTCTCTAAACATCTGCACTTAGGCGTCCATGTTGCCTATGTGGGAATTGAGGCCCTGAAATCGGTCAAAACGGTCTTCTCCTGCCTTTCGGAGGGCAAACAACATTCTATAGCGATTAAGAGAAAAACTTTGTTGTGAGAAAAATGTTGCGTGAGCTGTCTACACTCCGATAGAAAGGTCTTCTCCAGATCTCTCCTGCATAGCGAGATGACGATCTTTTTTGTCGAAACCCTGAGTGAATGGGTTCCACCCAATACGATGAACAGAGGAGTATTCCGAACAGTTTCCACCTTCGCAGGCCAGAAGCGACGAGAGTTTCTCGTCTCTTCAAGGCCGATCCATTGTCAACCTGATCTTCGAGAATGTTGGGACAATCACGCATTTGCCCCAGTTCCATGTCCTTGGTCTCCACGCTTGACTGTAGGTCTGTAACCGTAGCAGTCATTCCGGTGAGCCTATTATTGTTCCCGACAATAAATTATTCGATTTGTTTGACTGCATAATTGAAAGCTGGGTAGTAATAAAGTTAAAAAATTTCATAGATACTGTCCACGCAAGTATGTTGTGCAACGTCAAAGAATTCAGGTGTTTTCAAAATAATTATTGGACTAGCAGACTCTGTTCCGCATGGATACCACACAACGGAGGACTCTAAGTAGTTATGAACAAACAGACACAAACAAACATATTTATATATA
>SDVV010010291.1:0-16312 GCA_016164225.1 Gammarus roeselii
AGCGCTGGGAGGGGGAGCAGAGGTTCCAGGATTCAGAGGGGCCTCTATAGGGTCCCACAGTTTCTCAAAAGGCTCCCAAAGGGTCTCAAGGGAGTCCCAAAGGGCCCCAGAAAGATCCAAGTGGACCACCCCAAATCCACCCGGTCTCCCAAGTCCCCCGGGCTCCCGAAACCCCGGGTCCTCGAGTCCCGCGGATCCCACGAGTACCTCCTCTCCCTGGGCCACCTCCCCTCAACCAACCTCGATACATATAATAATAATGATAACACATTCAAAATTTATCACCATGAAAAAAGGGCAGATAAATATAATAGAGCCCAAGCAAGAAGAAATACTAAAATACTAAAATAAAGTGTTAATGATCTATAAAATGAATAAGCATCCATCCACCCCAAAGTAACCAGGAGAGTAACAGTGGTTTAGATATGTCAGATTGGAGAAGGCATGAGCAATACTTGAGCAGTGCAACGATGAGAGCATACAATAGGATACAAACTATGCATAGGATACATTGTAAAAAATGCAGTCGTGGTGGGTGTATTTACGAACAAACAACCAGAATACAGACTAGCTAGATATATGTTACTGCGATGTCGAAACGCAATACTAATTATAATGATCAAAAACCAGCGGTGTAATTAAGAGGAATAGGGCATGGTGGATCCCCCTTTTCCTCTCAAATACGAATGTATGTATTACATTCATACAACAGTGCCCGAGGGTAAAAGCGGCGTGAGTTTCTTCGATGGAACGAAAAGGTGGCCCTTTCTTTTGCTAAATCCTGGCTACACAACCACCATCAAATCTGAAACTTGGATTCAACACCTCAGTGGAGCAACAAATATTGAATAGATCTACAACAAGACGAATTAAATGTTATAATCCCATGATACAATTTTTTGGGCTAAAAATTATGAAAGAACAAAAATGGAGAAGCCGTGCAAAAATATATATATAGCATTGTTATTAAACGCGTCATCTTCGTCACTTTAGTAAGCTTGATGCGCTGTGACTTACAGACCTTACGCCCACAGGTCTCCACAGTATCTCGGCGGGAGCTGTGATCTAGGCACAACACAGTATACCTACCTTCGGCCAGCACAGCAACCTTGAATCCTACTTATACTTTTGGTCTTTTCGTTTGGTAGCTCTCACATAGAGAAACCCTAGGCAAGGACCCTCAGTGTTAAAATTTGCAAGGAATCCTAACATCCTGTAACCAGAAGAGCTGACTGCACCTCGGAGCATTGCGGGAAAGAAGAAACTACTTCCCGGTCAGGGTGTTTTTTTGTTCGGCAAGACAATGAAGACAACTTATTTAGCAAACAATACGCTTCATCTTATGTTGCTGCAGCGTTCTAGCGTTGTGGTCTAAAGACCCCAATTTTGAAGACCGGAGAATGGTGTGAGATAGGTCGAGAAATCACTATCTCCCATCAACCAATCAGTTTGTAAGCGGTACTAGTTGTTTGTAAACGGTACTAGTTGTTTGTAAGCGGTACTAGTTGTTTGTAAGCGGTACTAGTTGTTTGTAAGCGGTACTAGTTGTTTGTAAGCGGTACTAGTCGTTTAAACCGAAACGAGTGGCGAAAGTGGGTTAGAGGGCAGATAACTGCAAACTCTATCGATGTGTCATAGTTTCATGAGATTACATAAGCTTGACCGGGATATCTTGGAACAAGGACAAGCCACGACCCTCAAGTATGGTACCCGACAGGACTCCTCAACACCACATCATCGCTAGGGACTTCAAGTCGTTCGTTCTCTGAACGCAGGGCATCGTTAGGACGTTGGAGAGGATAATCCAACAGCGCGTTAATCTCCAGGACAGTATACCGATTGCGAGGGAGTTCATGTCATTCGCTCTCTGAATGCAGGGCGGGAGTAATACGTAGCTGAGTATCATCCTAACGATCTATAAGCCTTCTCGACAGCATACCGATCGCTTGGGTTCAGAGCACTCGGTATCTGAACGCAGTGCAATATTAAAACGTAGGCGAAGATAACAAAATCGCACGACAGTGGAAGGGGTGAGAAAGGGGAAAGGCGGGAGTCACACTTAAGATAACGAGGCTGAAAGAGGAAAGGGAAAGAGAGGGGACTCGAGGAAATCGTCACGAGAAGAAAAACGCTGGTCGATGAATGATTTGCCCGCCAGACACTGCGAGCACTTCGCCTCGACTAAAAGATAAAACCACCGGCTCGGTTGACTGAAGGCAAAGCCCTTACGCAAGTTCGGGTGTAATCCATCGAAGGAGTGACACAACCGCTGGAGAGCGGAGGTAACAAATATTAAAGAAGGAAACAATCCAGTAGTCAGGGATAATCACCCAGGAATAGGTTGGATGACCCGTCACTAAATTAGATTAGAGTGACGAGGCTTTCTAGCATGCTGGAGTCAGTGTCCTTCTGGCGCCGAATGACAGACCCTCACCTAGTGCTGCATCAAGTTTAAAAGCAACTTTTTTTATTCGATACGAGTAATTGGGTTTGCTACTGCGTAAAGACAATGTTCTCTACTTAGCGAATGCCAGAGGATTGCACAAGTGCCAAAGGAGGTACAGGCCTCATGGTACAAGCACTCTCCGGATGGTAGCACAGTGTTTTTGCTCAATCAACCATGCTCCAGATTTGCAGTTGTTCTTAAGATGCCGGGGCGATGCGCATGCTTAGGGGGAAGAAAAAAAGAGAGAACGGAAACGGGAAGTCCTCTACACTCAGTGAAGGGAATTTCACGCATGAGGCAGCAAAAGTGGTTAGGAAAAAAAAAAAAAAAGAGTTGTAGAAAAAGGATGCATGAAAGAGAGAACGCAATTTGGCTGTTATTAGTGACACGCACGGAGAAAACTTAGGACCGGTGTGCAACGACTACATGGAAAAGATTTTGAGATAAGTTGAAAGGAATTTTAACTAAACGTCTATGCAAATGATGCAATTGAAGGTTAAGAAAATTCAGGGTTGGGAGAAAAGGAGAGATAGTGAAGGGTGAAGAAGGGATGAGTCTATGGGAAAAAAAAGGTGTCACCCCTCCAGTTGGGCCGTTTCTCGGCCAAGGGAAGGAATTTAGTTGTAAAACGAATCTACCAAAAAAAAACGAGTAACTATGGCCTGATAGGGAACCACCTCTATAGTCGGCCGAAAGGAAACTACCAGACCGCTAGAGTGAAGATCGGTTGCTATTGCGAGGCGAAGGATCTGAAGCCTAGCACAAAAGAATCACCGGAACATGACCAGCGGAGGGTGAGATACGGATTGCTAGCGATTAGATAAGATTATGGGCCAATTTCCACCGCAACTTGGTAGCGAGGATGCTAATAGGGTGGGTCCAACGAAGACAGACCAAGTGCCAACAACGTAAACCTTCATTAGGGTTGAGGGAGAAAGATGATGTCGACAAGAAATTAGCCTGAAAATTATTTTGGAAAGGACCTAATTAAGCGCTGAGGCAGAGAGAGAACCGCTATGAATGGGTGGTAAGGCGGAGCACTTAGGACCGGGAAAAAAACAGAAGCCTACAGCTGGGAGTAACAGAAGACAGCAGAGGAGCCGAGATTATATAATGTTGAAGAGTCTAGAGCGGAAGATTCTTCAAGGGGACAAAAAAAAGTCTGACTAACTCAAATTAGGACGGAGCTTTATGGAAAAAGGTGGGACCGGCTATCTGCCGAGTGAATAAAGCAAGGTCTCAAAGAGAAAGAAAGGAAAGCATCGGGTAGCCATGAAGAGCCCTTTCCGTCACAGGAGGGATGATGGTTGGAGAGATGGATCAAATGGGCTTCAGTAACCATACAAGTCTCGCAGCCCAGCCTGACAGGGTCGGCCTGAGAAATGGATGAGGAGGTTAAATAGCGACGCGAGAGGTGTAAAAGGGTATGTAGATGGTAAGCTGAGGCTTCGAGTGAGCCAGCAAACCTTCTACCATTTATGAACTAAGGCCTACGAGTCAGATAGGAGTCCGACCAGTGATGACTGCCGGGAGAAAAGAGACGCGAGTCAGCATATGCAAAGGTTCCTGGACTGATATTGTACAGGAAAAATAATGCTGACATGTGACTAAAATGAGCGGAAACTAAGAATAGAGAGAGGGAAGTGTACGCTTCCGAAGATTGGTGGCAGAGAGAACTGGAGATGAGGTCTCTCTTTTCCAGGAAACCGCTCGACTAAGGAGATTAGGCCCACCTAGCCATGTTAGAGAGGACGAAGAACGTTCACTGAACAGCATCCATCGGGCCTGTCGTTAGGTGGTATGTAGGTTAACGCTATAGCAGAAGTCGTTATCTGATAACTGTTTAGTGCTTACGCGTGGGGTGTTTTATACTTCAGGCAAGACGAATATCTCCCATACCGTACATATTGGTTTTGTATAGAGAAGGAGGTGTAGACTTCAGGGTAGAGGTATACATGTATCTAGTCATCTGCCATCCCAAGCCCGAATGTAATTACACTAATTAACATTAACACGAACTGGGGCCTATCAAGAACTATATCTGTACCGGTACTGCTGGTTGCATGTTTATAAACACTGAAGCTTTTCTAACGAATTTGATCATACTCACGTAAAAATAGTCAGCCTTCCATCCAGGGCCCTAATTAGCCATAAATTCCATTAGATTGTTGTCAAGACCCATCATTTACCAAATATTGGCATCATATCTGCCTCTGAATGGGTTCCAATACATGAAATCTATCTTAACATTTATTCAAAAAATTGCAATTTTGAAATAGCCCCTTTCAAAATTCCCAAGCATATGAAGATGGCAAGCAATGTTTTGAAAGAAATTGTGCCATACCAAACAAACTTTTAAAATGCCTTAAAGTCCTGATGCTGAGAGGCAGCGTTCCAAACGCATCGAAGAAGCAGCCTTCGCCACAAAACGCTGATGCAAATGTCGAGTGCGTAGCTAAGACAGAACATTTCCAAAGAGGACCTAAAACAACAGTCCGCGAATTTTCCAATGACTTAGCTTCATCATGTGCTACGAATTGGCGTATTGCCCATGAAAATCATTTACTTTCGTACAAGGTTCCATTTGCACAAGATGTCAGACAAAGAAAGGGATAGCGTCTCAAATTTGTTACTGAAGAATTGCAGCGTTTAGAAGAGATTTCTTACCGAGTGGAACGACTAGGGTTCTCAGGCGCGGCCCTCTTTCAATTGGGACGAAAAATCAATGGTCAGATCTGTTGCTATTGGTCAACCACTAACCCTTTTTGGAAGGCGGGCTTCAGTCTGCATTCTAAACGCGTGGCGGCCAGGGCTTGCATTTGTAATGCTGGCGTAATTGATATATTTTTATAGAAATAAACGATAATGCCATAAATTGCATAAAAAAGATGCAATGTCACTTTTGGTCGAAATTCAGTGAGAATTAACAACGAAGCAGACATCATGGTTGATGGAGCCCCTCCTTATTACGCTAGAGTTTTCCGAGACTGGCTGAACATGACATTCGCAAGCAGGTGGATAGACCGCGGAACAAACGAAGTCAAAATGATGCATGCCCTCCTCGTTTACAAGATTTAACAGTGTGTGATTTCATCTTGTCGAGCTATATCAAGTCGAAGGTTTGCACAACATGTCCACAAGGCCAATTTTATAGGAATACAATCGCCCACCGTTGATTATATTGCTGTAAAGTTTTTCGTGCTGTCGGCTCCATTCGGTCTACCGCTAGGTTACCGTCCACTCATCTCCGCTTTCACCGCCCGTTCCACCGATCTCCCATCATCCAACCTAACCATCTGCTCGAACCATTTTAGAACACGCAAATCTACTCTGTCCTCTAACATCCTCACGATCCCCGTTCTAATTCGAATAACGCCGTTATTAATTCTATCTCTCAGCGTCACTTCGGCAATCCCCTTCAACATTTCATCTGGAAGACATTCAACCTTCTTCTTTCTTTTACTCCCGCCCCACGTATCTCAGCAACGTGAAGCACAGTTGGGACAACTACCCCCTCATGCAACCTTTTCTTTGTTTATCAACCCAACGTCCTACAGCTCATTACACTCTTCAGTGCACCCAACACTTAACACCCTTCCTTTAATCGCAATTTCACCTCAGTTTTCACTAGTTCAGTATTCTCCAAAAATTACAAAAAAATCCTTTGACATTCGTGTTCCATGAATTTATCTTATCCCACAAGAAACACTATTGTACATACCAGAAGAAGTGTTTGTGCGCCTATAAACGCGTAAGATCCGACCGTTGAAGATCTGGCATAAGTAGGTGCTGCCTTTATCACGAGCATTGAACTACTGAATGTTCTAGCCTAGTGAACCTCAATAAAAAGGTTGCCAAAAAAATGAACAAATCTAATTTGTCTGCACTGGTCTTATAGTAGGTATGCAGCGTTGTGCCTTGATCATAGTCCCCGCTAAGATGCAGTGGAGACCTTTGGACGTGAGGTCTATAGGCCACAGCGCTGCGGCGATAAAAGGTCAGACTAACAACAATGGAAATCAAGAAATCCCTTATGATTTTACAGGTAAAAACACAGAAATAGTCACACTTATATGAAGCGTACTGTTGATGTCAAGAAAAAGGCCTAGAAGCGTTTTAATGAAATAAAATAAAGAGTACTGAAAGAATGGAGTTGGAGATGTGGCTAACGAATCGTAATCCATTATTTAAACATAACAAGAATAAAAAGATGTAGCTAACAAATCGTAATCCATTATTTAAACATAACAAGAATAACAAGATGTGGCTAACAAATCGTTATCCATTATTTAAACATAACAAGAATAACAAGATGTGGCTAACAAATCGTGATCCATTATTCAAACATAACAAGAATAAAAAGATGTGGCTAACAAATCGTTATCAATTATTTAAACATAACACGAATAAAAAGATGTGGCTAACGAATCGTTATCCATTATTTAAACATAACAAGAATAAAATTGAATTACTACTTGTGCATAGAAAATGGTAGCTTGTTATTTTAAAACGTTGTGAAGAACCGGAATATTCAACCAACGTTTATGTTGACACACAAATTGATGTAAGGTTCTCCTGCGGTGCCTTGAAAAGTGCTCTCAAGCAGGCTGCTGGAGTGATTGTAGATAACATGGAAATATAAGAAAAAATCACTAATAATGGAAAGCAAATCCATTAAGCAGGAGCACATTTATTTTCTTGCAAGAAAAGTATACTCATTCAATAATATTGTCTACCTGGGCATTGTGCCTGGCACACAAAAGGTAGAGGGTCTTCTTCTTCTTATCCCTTACGAAGAGGTTCTTCATGTGCAGCCCCGGCATGTCACCGACATTCTCCATGAGCTGATCCACGGTCATGACGCTAGCATGGTGCCGCAGCTGGTAATAGATACCCAGCTGGTCCATGCGCGCCACGAGGCCTTCATATTGGACATGACCGTCGATGTTGTCAGAGCTAAGTGGATGTGGGCGGGCAGCGTCGGGATGCGGGAGCAGGGAGGGATCAGTCTGAATAGAAGCAGGGTCTTGGCTGCAAGATTGCAAAGAGTTATCTTCAGCAATTAACTCAGATTTCGCAAGTGGTAGATTGGCTTCACTAATCTTGTGCTTGGAAGAAATTGCGTTCTCAATCATCTGGCGGTCAGAATAGGCAGCCAATTTATTACAGTCATCATCAAGATTGTGAACATCCTTGCAATTATTACTGACAATTGAAGGAGAGGTGGACCAGAAGCCATCAGAGCAGTTGTGATTGCTACTGTTGAGGCTTGACATATCCTCCCTTCCAGGAGCGTTAATGTTGTCGATCCCTCTGATGATTGTGCTGTCTTGCTTTTCGTAGCAGTGAGGAGGACTGACAGAGGCAGGTGGGGGTTGGGAGGAAGCGTCACGGACGCGACTCCCCACAAACACGCCTGGGGAGACCAACGACACGATGCATGCAACAGAAACAAGAAGAACACGCCGCCAAACATCAATGAATACAAATAAAAACATTCAAAATAATGCATCTGAGACAATGTTATTGGGCGGGCAATCACCACACAGATTAGATTAGAGTGTCAAGGCTTTCTAGTGCACAGGAGTCAAAGTCACACAGTAGAGACTTGACAGTCTCTCATCGTTTTTCTGGATTTTCCTACCGAGTGCCTGATTGAGATTTGTCCGAGACAATTTGGTAATCTTATTTATTCGTGTCGCAGTGGTCGTTGTTGTTTTCTTTCTAACCTTGATAGCAACAATGGCAGCCAGCTGTAAGTCGGGTGGTTGTAGACGTCCCACTGCTGCGTGGATGAGGTACCGTACGGAACACTGTTTTGTTACATGGGGAAGGGATGCTGAACAGAGATGGCGTTTAGTCCAGGTTTACAGGTTAACCTTTCACCGGCGTTGACGAGTTTGTTTGCGCGCAGCCTCTGGGGTTTCCTGAATTTTATTAGGACCACAACATTGGTAGGCTTCAGAATAAGGCAATAAAGCGCATTTCTCACTGGCACGTTATCAAGAACCTGCCAATCTTGAGTTAAAGTAGACACGGACACAAGGCTGAATCCCTCAAAGGGTGGTGGCCGATGACCAGACGCACCTCATACTCCATTCATGCACTCACATACTGTAAGTAACAAACCTTGGCCCTTTTACAGTAAGGGGTTCGACCAGGACCCCGCAATACTCAATTCGGGCCAGAAGTGAGATCCGAGATCAGTGTCAGCAGCAGGACACTTGTTACGTTCTTCTCCCCAAAGCCTGCTTAATATCGGTTTACCCCTACTTCGGTCTGCCCAGGGTCAACGCCCCCCAAAAAAGGTGGGTGTCTGACGGCACAGTGCACCTCACACTTCTGTCATACACTCGCACAACTTAGCCTTTTGCGTTAAGGGTCCGACCGGATGACCCCGCAACAGACCCTCTGTGTCATAAGTGCAGTCTGAGGTCAGTGTCGGTAGCCCGTCAGTGAGATGTGTTAACACCTGCTGCGCCATATTGGCCGGGCCACCGTCACCCACGATCATCCCGTTTCTCAGCGAGATTCCGAGGGCGTGAAAGCAAACCAGAGCAGCGTTAAAAAAACATCTATTCAACCATTCTCTACTCACGCCTATCATTTGCACGCCCTCTCGCTACCTCCACACTCGTGACGCTGGCACTGTGGGTCATAAAACCCTCTCTTAGCGTCAATCCCCAACGTCCTACAGCTCATTGCACCCTTCAGTGCACCCAACACTTCACACCCTTTCTTCGCTTGCGACTTCACCTCAGTTTCCACTTGTTCAGTCTTCTCCACATGGGAGGCCAGATCTTTATAACACTGTATTTTCTCCAACAACTCTCCATTTAGGAGGACACTAATTCTGCTCGCATCAAAATTTCTGGTGCCTCTCATTACTTAACTTTTGCTCACGGCAACTCAAAGCTCCCTCCTCTCGCACACTCTACCAAACTTCGCCCGAGCGACACTACACCCTCCACAGCGCTTCCTTGTCAACCCTGTCGTAGACTTTTCCAAATCCATAAAAACTAAAAACCTAGAACACATCCTTTACCTTCGCAAGGTACTTCTCATAGACTTGCCTTACAGCATAAATCTGATCGGCACACCCCAAACCACTCCTAAAGCCATACTGTTCCTCGCCAAGAGCGCCATCCGTATTCCGTTTGATCAGCTCTCTCCTGAACAACTTACCGACAACACATCACAAACTAACACCTCTTGAGTTGCAGCATACATTTTCATCGTCTTTGCTCTTATACAGCGGAATGATGTACTAATTGCACCACCCGATCGGCACCACGTCCGTCACAAAACACATTCAGTAGCCTGACCAGCGATTCGACAATCGTTACTCCCCTCTTTTCAGGTAATCAGTCGAAACGCCATCCAAAGAAGGGGCTTCTCTAGCATATGTCCTCTCTACCGCCTCGTACACCTCTTTCCTAGTAATGTCCGCAACAAGTCTTTCTTTCAAAACTAGCATCTGTGCACTACCACCCACAGAAACAATTTCAGTCACTCTGACATCTACGACATTCAAAAAATACGCAGCTCACCTTTTCCGTACATCACCACTTTCCATCAACAACCGGTCGTTTTCATCTTTCACCACCTGCTCCTTTCTGGTCTTTCCACTTTCTCGCCCTCTTCACTTCTTTCCAGAACATCTTTTTGTTCTCCTGAAAGTTTTGGCCCTACCGTCTGCCTCACCTGGCATCAGAGTACCTTTTGGCTCTCCTGACCGCCTGCTTCACCACCTTTCTATTCTCTTCACAGCAGTCATAGGCCACAACCGACCTGGCTTGCAAACACTCCTCAAAGACTCATCACTTCTGCGCCACCGCAAGATTGACCTACTCGTTCCACCAATCGCAGCCCTTAGTTTTGCACCCGCCCACACGGAGCCAACCACACACATTTTAGGCAAGCTAAATAACTAGATAAAATGCTGCCTCACGGATTGACAGCAGCAAGTAGTACTCGATGGAGCTTCCTTCCCTTGTGGTACAGTAACAAGTGCCGTGCCTATAAATTGTTTTTGGTCTAGTTTATCCATAATAATCATGAAAGATCTCGTCGATTATTAGTAAGTTTACAAACAATACTTAGCTAAGAGGGAAACTGCAAACAGATCTTGAGTATTAGCAGATCCAATTAGACTTGAATAAAATTGATGATAGGTCAAAAAAGTGACATGAAATTAAATGTTGACAAACTAGAAAGTTATGCAGATAGTTCATCACAGCCCCATGCACAAACATAACACGTCCAGAAAGAACATTATTTTCGTCATCGAATGGAGAGATGTTGGTGACATCATTAGTAATGATTTGAGAAGTAGCAAGCTATGTAACGATTCTTTCATGCAAGCAACAAAATGCTAGGCATGATAACCCGCACGATCACGTCCATGAGCAGATTCAGTATTTCCAAGTTGTACAATGCGTTCGTAAGACCGCTTCTCAAGTATTAATTTTCATGTCACCGTTTCTTAGGAAATCCGTTATTAAATTAGAGAAGAGAACTTATCACACTGCTAAATCCGTTATTAAATTAGAGAAGAGAACTTATCACACTGCTGAGCAATACACCATACAGACGAGACTTAGCGAAACTGAACATTTATTCGCAGGAGGAGCGTTGAGTCAGTAGTGACATGTTCCGAGTTCGGAAGATAATGAAAGGCAAGGAAAATTTAGATCAAAAGAGCCTTTTTACTCGATTCCCGAGTGACCAGAAATAATTATTCCAAACTCGTTGGTAAGCGTTTCAAACTCGATGTAACCCGTGACTTCTTCATGTCCAAAGTTATCGTAGATTGAAATTAACTTCAAAAGAAAGTTGTAAACAACAATGCGATCAAAACGCCTAAGTCACAGCTCAAAAAATTCAACCAGAATCCCCACTTATTAGCGTCTAGGTAAGGCACTTTTTAGAAACAGTGACAAACAATAGTGTCAGTGCGTATGTTACGAGACTGGTTCTGTCATCAATACCAGTACGGTTAAAATAGTGCCCGGCATCGGCACTAGCACAATTAGAAAGGTGCCCGGCATTGGTACCTGCCCGTTGCACAACGGTGTCCAGCAATGTTACCTGTCAGCATAGTTTTACCAGGGAATGAAAGAGAGCAACTCAAATCAACAGTTTTGGTCGGTGACTCTCTATTCAGGGCTAGATTATTGTTCTTTCCAGTATCGTCGTTAAATGCTACGTCCTTATTAAAACCATTTCCATATCATCTTTTTATCCCCAAATGGAATTTGCATCCAAGTTTTGGTTACTTAAGCTAGCCCTGAGGGCCTCTTTGGTCGAGATAATGACCCAAGAAATAGAAATAAAGAACACAAACTGCAGCTAAAACCATTCAGAACATCAGTAGCCGTAAACCTCTTTTCAATCAAGATACCTACAATTTAGAACCGTTTACCGCATGAGGTGATTACAAACAATAACGTGAACACCTGTAGAAAATGCCTTGACAAACACAGAGAGACAATTCCACCCCCTTACTAAGGAAATATGGCGTTAAGAATATTGCCGCTAAAGGTGTCAACAACCTCCGTTGACGCCTCCAGCAGCCGGCAGTCCATGAATGATGGACACCTCATCTAGGCTGGGATAATTTTACTGCAAATCCAATTTTAAAATATTGCTAGAATGGACTCTACAGCCCGTCCTGGGCCTACAACTAGTACTTTAACTGCAGATTCTACAGAGGTGGATAAGGCATAATGCTCTCTTCGATGTTCCACTTAGGAACTAATTTCTTTACTATTACAAAGCAACCTAGTTTTGGGCCAGAAAGCCTGTGGTTGTCTTCGAACACATGTAAACAAAACGGCATTCCCTCCCCCATCGCACCAAGGTCCACCAACTACCAATGTGCACTGGCAAAAATTATACCGAACATAAATACTCAAGATTTAAAACCAAGAAAAGTTGAGTTGTTCACGACACCAGTAGTGCATTCAATTTGTACAAAAGTACGGTTTATTTTGCGTAGTACCTTACAGGCACACGAGTAGGAGAGAGGATGGAACATATAAAAGAAACGTTAACACAGTGATAGAAGTCTCGAAAAAGACTAAGATGAAGACTATACAAGAGTACAAAGGCAAATGAAACTCATAATCGAAGAGTAGGAGAAGAAGTTTACAACAGAATGGAAGATAAATTCTTACAACGGAGAACAAAGTCTTTTAAAAACCTGAATATACATATAACAGGATAACTTCACCCATACACTGTGTCTCTTGATAAATGCCCGAGCAAGAGAAATGAACTGCAGTAAGAACCAGAATACAAAAAGAATTGCGTGACTGGTATTTCTAGCGCGATAGAGTCAATGTCCTTCTAGCGCCGATAGCGGGAACCAATTTTTTGCAACACAGTTAACAGGGGGAGTTAGTCACCGATCTGCCACGTTAAATACTCGAGCAGGTGTATAGGGCTTGAACAAATACCGACAGAACTCTCAGCATTTTAACAAGAGTAGGTAGCTCACTCACCTGCCATAACGGTGTTGGCAACAGTATTGAGCCATTTGAGGGAGGTGGGAGGTAGCTTGGTGCCCCCTTCCTGTAGCTGCCTCAGAACGCTCCAGACCGCCACATCGCCCACAGCACCAAACACAGGCTCGGAGACACCTGCCGAGGTTTTCTTCAGCCTGGACGGACACGGAGGAATGTTTTACGATATGACACAACATTGGAAGCAAAGCCTGCACAAGCAGGCGAAGCTAAGCACGGTCTAGATTAACAGATACAGACACTAGGCCGCATCCCCCAGAAAGGGGGGTGGCCGACCACAAGGTGCACCTCACACTGACACAACTTAGCCCTTTTGTGCTAATGGGTACGGCCGGTAACCCCGCAACATACACACTGGGTCACGAGTGAAGTCCGGGGATCCGTTGTCAGCAGCAAGGGCCGACAGTTTCCACTTGTTTACCCTCGCCGCGTCATAATGGTCGCCCCCCCCCCACCCACGACCATCCCGACAACGGGATGCCAAGAGCGGGAAAGCACATCAGAGCAGCGTCAAAATCAACCATTCACAACCCTTCACCACTCACGCTTGCTCATTGCACGCTCTCTCGCTACTTCCACATTCATGTCTCTCTCCTTCCTAACGCCTGCCTCACACCATCCATCCACATAAACTTCGGTCTACCTCTAGGCCTGCGACCACTCGCCTCCGCATTCATCTCCCTTTTCACCAATCTCCCTTCATCCATCCTCTCCATGTGCCCGAACCATGGCAGATCACGCGAATCCACACTGTCCTCCAACTTCTTCACCATCCCTGTTCGGCTTCGAACCACGTCGTTGGTGATCCGGGCTCTCAGCGTTACTCCAGTCACGCTCCTCAAACATTTCATCTCAAAAACATTCAACGCTCTTCTCTCCTCTGCTCTCACCCCCCAAGTCTCAGCTCCGTAGAGCATAGTTGGGCTACAACACCCTCATACAGCCCTCTCTTTGCTTCCATCCCCAACGTCCTACAGCTAATTACACTATTTAGTTCACCCAACACTTCACACACCTTCTTCACTCGCGCCTTCACTTCAGTTTCCACTAGTTCAGTTGTCTCCACATGGGAGCCCAGATATCCAAAACACTGAACTTACACCAAGAGCTCTCCATTAAGGGGGACACTAAATTTTGCTCGCATCGACAGTCCTCGAGCATCTCGTCACTTCACTCTTACTCACGTTCACTCGAAGCTTACTCCTCTCACACACTCTACCAAACTCAGACACTAGCCTACATAGTTTCTCCTCTGAATCCGCAACCAGGGCCGTATCATCAGCAAATAGCAACTGGCTCAACTGCCAACTCCGCCCATTCGCTTCCAACAGTTCCAAGCCACGACCCAGCACACTCGCGTTCACCTCCCTGTCCACTCCATCCATATAGAGGTTGAACAGCCAGGGAGACATCACGCAGCCTCGTCTCAGTTCCACTTTCACTGTGAACCAATCACTCACCTCGCTCCCCACTCTGACACATGCTCGGCTGCCAACATAGAAACTCTGCACCTATTTCTACAGATGTCCGCCCACTCCATACAAACGCAACTCCCTCCACAGCGCTTCCCTGTCAATCCTGTCGTATGCCTTCTCCATATCTATGAAGGCCCAGAACACATCCTTTCCTTTGGCAAGGTACTTCTCACAGACCTGTCTCACTGCAAAAATCTGATCGGCACACCCTCTACCACTCCTAAAGCCGCACTGTTCCTCTCCAATTACACAGTCCGTACAGTCTCTAATCCTTTTGATCAGCCCTCTCTCGTACAACTTACCAACCACACATAACAGACTGATATCTTCCGAGTTGCGGCATTCATTTTTATCTCCTTTACCCTTATATAGCGGAACAATACCAATGCAGGCACTGCGCCACTCAATTGGTACCACGCCTGCCACAAAACACAAGTTCAGTAACCTCACCAACCATTTGACAATTGTTACTCCACCCTTCTTCTTCTAGATTAAGCCTGAAGATTAATTCCACTAGATTAAAAGGATCGAAATTTCTAGCGCGGTAAAGTCTTTTTGACGCTGATCAGATTCGAGTGAGGAGGATATCTACTTGGCTGGAGTCAATGTCCTTCTGACCTCAACTTGTGCTGCAAGAAATCATCGACAAGTCATCTTCTGTTTTCGGCTTTGCTTCTGCTCATAACACGAAATGTGCTCCGCTAGTCACTATAAATTTAGAATTTGGCATCTGGGAAGGTACCTGCCGCTGAGAGGGCATCAGTAATAGCTGCGAGTTCAGCAGTGAAAAATTACCATGATGACGAGTCTCCTAGCAACGACGCACTCTGAGAGTACCGCATAACAGCCCAAAGCAGCATAGTTTTTGAAAGCAAGCTAGAAAATTGTGAGAAAAAAAATCTCGTATACGCCGGATGGGAATCGCTTCTTGAGGGAAACGGTGCACTGTGATAAGTGGTAGTCAAAAATTCAGTTCTGTGGTGCGCCGCTGGGAATCCCCTCAGTACCGTGGGCAGTTGTTGATTGGTTTGGATTGTGTTTGTTCCAGCAAGGTTCTATCCCGAGACTGCCTCGATGGTAAAGAACTAGATAAAGTGTTTTTTCTGCCAGTATTTTCTGGTTCTGCAAGTATTTTCTGGTTTCTGGGTGACCTTAATGCGAGAGTTGGAGATGAAATGGTGGAGAATGTCATAGGAAGGTATGGCGTTCCCGGTAGAAATGACAGTGGAGAAAACATGATAGGTCTGTGCATGGAGCAGGTGGTCGGGAACAGTTTGTTCAAGAAGAGAGATATTCACAAGTACACATGGGTAAGGATGGCCCATGGTGCAATGGTGGAGAGAGCACAGATGGATTTTGTGCTGATATGGATGAGAGTGGTGGAGAGGCTGTTGGATGTGCGGGTGTTGAGAGGGGAGGGTGGAGAAGTGTCTGATCATCTGCTGGTGGAAGGCAGATTAAGAGAGGAGCAGAAGTGTAAAGGCAACAAACGAGTGGGAGGAGGAAGAGAGGTAGTGAAAGTGAGTGGACTGAACGTGAAAAGTAGAGCCGAGGAGTTCCAGCAGCCGTTGAAGGAAGAATATGACAACGTGAGAGGACAGGATCTGAGAGATTGGAGGAAGAATGGGAGACGTTAAGGGATGCGTTGCTGACATGTGCGAAGAAGGTGTGTGGTGTGCGCCGTGTGGGCGGGTGCAGGAGGAAAGGCTGCGAGTGGTGGAACGAGGAGGTCAAACTGGCGGTGGCACGGAAAAGATGTGCGTTTGAGGAGTAGTTGC
Organism: Gammarus roeselii; assembly: GCA_016164225.1. NCBI lineage: Eukaryota > Metazoa > Arthropoda > Malacostraca > Amphipoda > Gammaridae > Gammarus > Gammarus roeselii. The sequence continues at coordinate 16,226 of SDVV010010291.1, forward strand.
AGGTGAAGTCGGAGGTGGCTTGTGAGAGGTACAAAGAGAGGAGAAAAGAGGTGAAGCGGGTGGTGAGGAGAACCAAAAGGGACGCTG
>SDVV010010292.1:0-16312 GCA_016164225.1 Gammarus roeselii
ATATATGTCTCTTCTTACATCCCAGTACAATGTTTGACGTGGATATTAAAGATATAGGAGATTCGATTTGTAACAAACTTGGTCTTGTTTTTAGCTTATTGTGTGTTTATTGCTGGACCATACTTTAATGTTTATGAGGTGGTAAAGAGTCCCATAGGCAAAACCTCGTTGCGTTCACGTTTATTTGTATAAGTACACCGATTTACGATGATGGTTTCCCTAGTGTCTTAAAATTTTGAATGTGAACTGGAGCAGAGTAGAGAATTGCGTAGTTATTTTCATTATTGTTGTATGATTTTTTTCCACGATAATCATAGGGATGTATGTTTAAGAGGTGTAAATCCGTACTGCATATTTGTGGAATTTCGTCATTAAACCCAAGCAAAGTGTTTAGTTAAATGTTTTAGGCGACGATTAACTGGATGGTTGGATCCTGGTGTAGAGGCGGCTTACACTCTTTGGTGGTCATTTGGAGTTCGTCCAATTCAACGTGAATTTGTAAGTTCTTGTGGATGTTGGTCTCAACTTTAATGGGTTTGTTGAGAGAGTATCCGACCAGCTGCTGAACAGGAGCCCAGCTTTTCATGGCCACACTCTTTGACTCATGTCAGGCCCATTCTTGCCAACTGTACCACGTGTATAGATGTTAGGTCATCATCTCCAGGATGTGACTTTGCTCGACGTTGTTCAGAGATAATAAACTAAAAAAATGCGTGCTATGTCTGAGGTATTGTACTATGAATGGCTGTTACCTCTAAATTTGTTATATATCAGTGGTAGATTGCTGAGAACTGCCCTAGTAAAGCATTGTAGAGTTCGTTGTTATGACACAGTGGGCTTGGATTTTGTCCTACTAACGGTATAGCATCAGTTAGGCCTAGGAATTTGTTATAGATTTGAACGGATGCGTAGTATTGTTACATTATTAGGCATGAACTCAGAGTTTGTTTTAAATGTCAGATATTTTTCGGTATGACTGTTATGCTGTTTTGTTATCTGTATACGATCTAGTCAAGAACCAGATCACGTGGGAAATTGAAGTAGGAATTATCATCTGGGTGTGGTAGGGTACACCGTATATAATAGTTAATCATCGTCGGTTAGGGTAGAGTAGAGAATCTAATTTAGCTATTTTATAGTTGTTGTTGAATGTTTTGATTAGTTATCATAGGAATATATCTGTATTAGGAGTAAATTCGCATAATTTCATAGAATGTCGGGTATAACATACGCTTAATTGGATGTAATGATCCCAAATTTGGTATGTTTTACCTATAGACATTGGATTAGGGTCCGGTTCCATGTCGTCTTGGAGATCTAATCTACCTGATGCGTGTAGAGTGTTAGTGTTAAAATTCTTCATCAATATAATATACATTTCAATTATGTTATCCGCTCGCATGTCATTACTAGATGCTTTTTCTCGCATGTTTTATTTATATAAATGTATGTGATCCATTTGCAGTTTATTCAGAATATATAACATATTTGAGCATTCACTATATCCACTGCAGCCTTCTTCACTGAATGTTTGTAATGTAGGGGCTGTGAACCTAACCCATCCTAACCTATTTCAAAGTAATCTAACCAAGGATTTTTTTTCCGCTTTCATATTTATGTCATGTTTTTCTTCATTATTTGAGCTTTATTCAAATAAAATCTATCCACTTGACTCTATAGTTTTACCAATCTTCACCAGTTTGGGTGCCTACATGTATATATTTTTCACTTGGTTTGTTACAACTCCAGTAATATCGACTAGTTTCGTGTATTGTTAGGTGATCAATCGTTAGTAGACTGTAGAGTTCAGAACGTTTATGTAAGATTACTGCATATGTCAGTGATCATCATAAGTGTTAAAGCGTTAGCAAGTTTTATGTATGGTTTCAGTGTTAGAATAAGATTTTTTGTTGTAATGTTGGATGTGTTGCTCTAACCATTTTCGTCTATTACAACGAATATTGGATAAATCCACTCGTACATATTTACTACAGATCTGTGAAGTAAGGTCCGCAGTCAACAATATCTAGGATATAAATCATGCCTAAGATACATAATTAGAGAAATATGTATCAATGTACGACAACATATATCATATATAAATGAATGCAGAAATAATTGCCATACACTGCCTGATGCATTGATACCTAACCTAACCAATTTAAACTAATAGTTATGTAGTTTCATTCATGTCTGAAGCTTATGTTTGGTATTTATATGTTCGAATCTCTCCACTGAGGTTTTAGATTTAACATGTCACTAGCAGATTGAATACACTTCTCCAATTTTGATACAGCAAATATCATTTCGCAGATGATTAGATTCCAGCATGTAGGTTCCATATGAACAAATTCACTTCATTTGTTACAAGTTTTTTTTAATGTGAATCAGTTATACGCAATGTTAGATCCAAAGATCTGGTCAATGTAACCCAGTCTAACCAATATTTATACATATTTTTTTCAACTTTGATGGTCTTGTATGGTATTTAGTCATTCTGTTATGTGATATACAAATCAAATCACTCCACATGGTTATATTTTACGTACCTTTTTTTTATATTACACATCATGTACACACATGAACACATTTGTACGCATATACAGGGCGTTGGTGGCACAATGCATATAATCAGGGTAGTCGGCAGCACCTGCGTCGACACATTATGCCGTGACATGTGCCGGCTCAATATATATATACGGGGTGATGTAGGCACCTGTGCCGGCACCATGTAGACACGTACACACATTCGCACTAACATACAGGCTCGTTCACCATCTGTAACATTCTACTTGTGATCTGTGATTTTTAATAAAACTAAACCCTTTGCTTTTGTTACAAGATATTTAATGTGGCTCAGCTTTTCACATCATGTTAGGTTAAAAGATCTGATCATCCTATCATAACTTAACTTCTTCTAACCAACAATTATGTATTATCGATCGAGATTTATGCTTACGTATGAGTTTAATTGTATTAGGATTTATGCATAACAAATATTTCCACTTGACTCTATATTTAATCTATCATTTACAGTTTGTATGCACTCCTCCACTTCTGATCTAGAAAATTTCATCCATTCGCATATTGAGAATACATCGTTTGTTTGTTTGTTATATGTATTTACTTATGATTCTTGCTTTTTTTACACAATTCCACATCATATGTACATGTTATTCAGAACCCATCAAAACCTAATTTTCCTTAACCTTATGTATGGTATTCAGTCATTGATATATACATATGGAGCCCTCCACACGACTCTAAATATCACTTTAACGTATATGTATTTATATCGTTGTCACTCTCAAGCCCATATTAGGTAGCAGGGAGGCGCCATTTTCAATCTTAGATGGATTATTGTTCCAAGTAATTCATATATGTATCCAATTCCACACAAACGAATAGCCTTGTACTTATTTTCGCGTGTCACAGTACAAAATAGTTACCATCTGTAACAATTTGCTGTAGATTCAACATGTAAGAGACCCACGCCAACATCAAAATGTATAGCATTTTTGCTATATATGTTTCATGCGTTTGTGTAGGCGTGTGTGTACCTATATGTTATGCACACTCAACCTATCCTGACATATCTTAACCAAGAATTCTGTACTTATTTCCAACTCTTCGTGCTTATTGAAGATTTTTCTTTCCGCGATTTATGCTCCATACATATCCACTTTGCTCCACATTTTTATCAATCATTAGCAGTTCGAATACACTCTTCCAATTTTGATTTAGAAAATTTCATTCATTTGCATGTGTAAATTACAACGTTTGTTTGTTTGTTATAGCTATTTTCATATGATTCTTGATTTTACTTGTTATTCACACCCTTAAAAAAACTAGCCTAACCTAACTTTATGTATGATGTTTAGTCATTGATGTATACATATGAAGCCATCTACACGACTCTGAATGCCACTTTACCATATCTGTTATTTATTTCGGTGTCACTTTCGACCCATATTTATAAGCAGAGAGGCCCCATTTTCAAACTTAGATGGAGTGAATGTTACAAGTAATTCATATTTGTTTCCAGCTTCATACAATCGGATACATTGGCTCGCACTAGATTAACCTAATTGACTTCAATAGCTCCTGTCACTACATCCTTTGACGACTTGCACCTCTGATTTGCCTTTTCTTTCCTATAGTTTTCATATTCATGTTGATGACTTCAATTCAGATGTCGCCTAACGTTACTGGTGGATTTATGTTCATTCATTTTTATTTATTTTTGCACAGATTACAGATCCCCGTTACCCCATCCCTTTGAGCAAACGGTGTCTCAAGCTATACCCCATACTTCCACAACAGATCCACAAACTTGTCCGAACAAGATCTGATCGAACTCCGACTTATATCCTACCAATCTGTATCACATCTAGATCATTCAGCCTCCCAAGAAAGGATTATGGCAATATTTAAATTTGTGATGAGCGTCATTTTATGCTTCGTTTCATCCCTTGAAACATATTCATCTACTGATTTCGACAATTCGATGGTAATCCGACTAACTGACTTGATGTATTTTATTGCAATTCATTGCTTTACCTTTGAGTTTAGGATAATATAAACAATTAATAAAGATTTCCATGGTATATCATTATTTTTATTGGCATCATTTACATATCTTGTTGGCATCATTAATACCATCTACCTCGTTTTTTTATTTGAAACAGCATGGTTCGTATCCAACCATACCCATCATCGCTATATTTTAGTTTCCTCTCAAAATCCTTCATATATATACTCCATCATATCTTTGATGCGAATACCGAAGGCTGTTCCGTTCCGTGAGTCCACGAATGGATTGCTTCTTCTTCTTGAACCTTTGTTATACGAAACTTCTCCAATTCAAAGTCATTCTGATCTTAAGAAATTGTTGATACGATCCACTACCTCAGCTATATTACAGTCATGATGTTGATTTTCCACTTGGATCATATCAACTTCGAGATTTCCTTTCTTATTTCCCTTGAACTTTGTTACATACGACTGTAACGCGTGGACATTAGTTACCCAAAGCTGACTTTATTTTTCCTTCATCCATTTATGAATGATATCTACCACACCTTTGACTCTTGTTTCACCCATTCTGAGATAAGATATATTTTCCACACTAGTCAATATTTGTTTGATCTGACTCATATCATCTTCGGAGATTTCTTTTTCCAAGACACGTAAACTAATTTTTGCCACATGAACATTCATTGTTGTTTATTTGAAGACGAGCCGTCCTGCTCCACTTACACTCAATGTGACACTGATTCCAATCTCGGTATGCAGCAAGCTAATATAAGTTGATTACATGCTGTTTTTTGCTAAACGTTAGGCCTAACATTGCTCGCCTAGGTTATCAACTGTGTATGTATGTATGTTTATAGGGCTGTGTACGTATGTGCATATGAATGTTCGAGCGTATGTACGTGTTACATGAGTTTAAAAATATGTATGTGCACATAAACTGGTAAAGATTGGTAAAACTATAGAGTCAAGTGGATAGATTTGGCATGAATAAAGCTTAATTCAATGAAGAAATACATGACATAAGTATGTAAGCGGGAAAATATATAATCCTTGGTTAGATTAGGTTAGGATAGGTTAGGATGGGTTAGGTTTCCACAAACCTTTAGTGAAAAAGGCTACAATGGATATAGTGAATTCTCGAGTAAGTCAGATTTTCTGAATTGGAACGTAATATCATAACAAGGCCATAACAAGTCATGCGGGAATAGGCATCTAGTAAAGACATGCGAGCGGATAACATAATTGAAATGTACATTAAACTAATGAAGAATTATAACACTAACACTCTACACAAATCCGGTAGGTTAGATTTCCAAGACGACATGAAAACGAAAACTAATCCAATGTCGAGAGGTAGAACATACCAATTTTTGGGTCATTACATCCAATTAAGCGTATTTTATACCCAACATTCCATGAAATTATACGAATTTATACCTCATACAGATATATTTTTATGATAACCAATCAAAACATACAACAACAACTATAAAATAGCTAAATAAGATACTCTACTCTACCCTAACCGACAAAGATCAAATATTATATACGATGTATCCTAACACACCCCAGATGATATATGATACTATAATATCCTACGTGATCTAGTTCATGACTAAAATCGGATACTAATAACATAACAGTATAAAAGTCACACCAAAATATATCTGAAATTCAAAACAAACACTGAGTTCATCCCTCATAAAGTAACGATACTACGGTAACCGTTCAAATTTATAACGAATTCCTAGATCTAACTGACGCTATACCGTTAGTAGGACAAAATCCAAGCCCACTGTGTCATAACAACGAACTTTACAATGCTTTACTAGGTCACTTCTCAGCAATATACCACTGATATATAACAATTTTAGAGGTTACACCCAGTCATGGTACAATACCTCAGACATACCACGCATCTGTTTAGTCCACCATCTCTGAACAACGTCGAGCAAAGTCACACCCAGGAGATAACCAAGCATCTATACACAGGTACAGTGGACATGAATGAGCCTGACATGAGTCTCAAAAAGGGGGGCCATTAAAAGCTGGGCTTCTGTTCACTGACGACCTAAGTAAATCACTACAACGATCAGCAGCTTGTCGGATAACCTCTCAAACCAACCCATGGAAGTTAAGACCAACATCCACAAGAACACACAAATTCACGTGGAATTGGACGAAATCCAAATGACCACCAAAGAATGTAAGCCGCCTCTACACCAGGACCCAACCATCCAGTAAATCGTCTTGAAAACGTTAAACTACACACTTGCTAGGGTTCAATGACAAATATCCCCAAAGATGCAGCACGGATTTACACCTCTTAAACATACATTCCCATGATTACCGTGGAAAAAAATCATTCAACAATGATAAAAATAACTACGTAATTCTGTACCCTGCTCCAATTAGCATTAAAAAATATTATACACTAGGGTATCCATCATCGTAAATCGATCTACTTATACAAATAAACGTAATCGCAACGAGCTTTTGCCTAGGGGACTCTCTATTACCTCCTGAACGCTAACAAGGAGACCAATAATTGTACCAGGATGTAAGAAGGTATACAAAACACTGAAAATATACAACATGTAACTAAATTATACCTGATATATTGTTCAACATTGCAGATACAAACGTAATATATCCTAATATTCCTAGAATTGCATAAAATACACAATACCATGCATCAAAGATGGTACCTGTACAAAGAATATATAAACTGAATGAAATATAATAAAACGCTCGAGTTATAATAAAGCAAGAAGATCAATTCTCTACCATACGGTGTAATGGTGTACGAGAAAAAAACTAGCATGTAACCAACCAAACAACTAACGTGAATAAGTTGCCAAGACATGTGACTGATTTACATAACTGAAACATATGGTAAATGATGTGGAATACTTTTACACGAACAAGGTATAGTATATATAAATCTGATGAAATTATTCAACAACTCAGTCAAAACAAGGTTAAAACAAATCTTCTTCGACTAAAGTAACCACAGCTTTTTAATAGAATGCCATATACATATACATAAAATACAACAATGAAGCAATAACCGACCAATTATGCTTGAAATATTGTGCTACATGGAAGATGCAAACCTAAAATATCCTAAAAATTCATAAAACTGTATGAGATAACAATTCAAAACTCAGAAGACAATACAAATTCCACATACATAACACAATATAATAACTTACAATGAATCCATATCGTTCAGCTACTCTCGCTATTGGAACACCGCGTCAATGGAACACCGATATATCTGATTCAAACCTGGGTAATGCGTTGTGGGGTTGATAGATTCTAGTAACGAAGCTGCTACATCAACCCAAAATACAAACATCATCTCGTCAACTACCAAACTAATAAGCCATACTATTCCTATAGATATTATATACATGTGAAATAAACACCTGAAATAACACAGAATATTGCCTAAATTTAATATCAGGCTGGTACCAAACAGGGCCGATCGCACACCAAGGGTGCAAATCGAGTTATAAAACATACCTACCACACTATTCCTATAAACAATATATATAATGTTAAACGAACAATAACGGACAAAATATCCCTATCCAACTGCTAAGAACCCAGAAACCAACCTACGGTCAAACATAGCAACCATACCACGGAAATTACTGATAAGACAAAGAATGGCTATGAGCAATTTCACCTAATTTTCCATAGCGCATCAAACTTTTTGCCTAAAGGGTCCCCTACCGCACCCACCCCTCCAAAAATTTGTTATAACATTATTCCTACCAGAACAGAATAAATATGTATAACGAGCAACAGTTAGTGACCAATTGTACCCCAATACAGCCATCTAAACAAGAAAAACATATATAAATACAATAAAAAATACAAGTGAATCTAAACTAAAATGTTTATAACATAAACCTTGCCAGTGTTTATTCGAAAGCATGGGGCCGAAAGCCCCCCGCCCCCTTCCATCCCTTCGCGTCGCCTCCTCCCTTATCAGTGACTCCGACCTCATCCGGTCCCGCACGCCTGACTCCGGCCACATGGTCGCTCCAAGGTCGCCCATCCATACGCCCGCCGATAAAATGTTATGTGTAATCTCTCGTAGACCGAACAAAATTAGCGTTTCCGTGAGATAGTATCTACTTCGGCAAAACATCATCAACCAGCAATTGATCAGCAGTAATGAAGTAGCGCATGACGCCACCAATTAGCTGTTTATTTGATATTGATATTGGGATGTTATCATGACGTCACCTAATCTATACATGAACTTTCTGCCACGACGTCGTCAGTTGAACACAAGACTTACTGGATCCATAACGCATCAACCAACAAGAGAGATCTCTAATTAAGACATAATAACTCATGATAAAATATCGGTAAGTCAAAATTTACTTCTTCATGAATTCCAACTGGCCCTGAACTGTGCAATGTATTTGTGCACACACCCCATTTGGTTCGACTTTGTTTTCGGACCGAGCTTCCACAATGCTTAACCCATGGTCAAATTAGTAGTATTGCACAATAGCAGTCTCTTTATGTAGAGGTTAACCAGGCAATCTGCATAACCGAGTGGCATCAGTGTCCAACTCAGAACCTTATCGACCAGGTTCAAATCTTCCTAGACTTCCTTCGACAACACTGTCGATTACAGCGCTATCTTGGTGGAGGTATACCTACTTCCGTAACTAACTAGAGGAATATTCATGTAAACAAGTTTGGGTCCGGCACGGCAGAGTTTTTTTTAGCATTGCACGTTAATTTGGTGTTTTTTCATCACGGAACCGTTGTTGTGCAGACTTTCCACATAAGTCGTGCCATTGTTGAATCTACCTTATGTCAACATTTAATATAAGTTTAACAGGGATACAACAGTGGTCTTTCATGCTGCGAATCGTTGCTCTGCCAGCGCACGAATAACAGCTTGCCGGTGTCCTGTAGAGGTCGCAACAGCACTGACTTAACGGCTCGTTGATATTGACAAACCCCTTTCCTTCACTTAATAGACTTTGCACATGCGTTTGTCCGTCGAGTGCCGCGGTGCAAGCAGACTCCGTTTTTTGTCAAGCTGATGATGGCTCCCTACGATCATAATGCCGATGCTTTGTCAACTGGTCGACATTGCGGCGGTTCATCCAGCAGCAGCCGACGTCGGCTATGCTTACCGTGATGGGTGGTTAAGTCAATTGTTTCAAAGTTTATGGGTTGCCTGATCGGCTTTAGAAATGTATCACATATTTTGTGTACTAGATTAAAAATTTATTCAATTTTTCGATGAGAAATATATTTACTAAAATAATATACACATTCTTTGTAGATCTTAGAAGACTAAAATTTTCAGAAAGAGGGAAAGTACATCATATCAACTTCTGTTAATTAAGCAATTTTCTTCGTTGTCGTAAAGTGGTGGTGCAAAAGTACGACATTTACTGGCCGCCTGCCGCCTGCAAGTTGAATTGTGAATTGTGTCGGAATTGTTTTCTCACAAAAGCATCAGGCTTTATTAACGAGAATTTCCAACTGCAATCTCGATTGATGTGCTCGGGAGGTTGGACAACGGTAACAAATTAATTTATTCATTTCGCTCAAGATTCATCGTACAAATACAGCAGAAAAAAAAAGTTCATGCAATTGTGTTTCACTCAATTATAATCTATTAAATAGATAATATTCCTGCACCATCCTTAGGGTATGCTCGGAACTTGGTCTCGAACGCTGAGTCTCTGTTACGTTAGCCCAGGATTCTAACCAATCAACTCTTCTCCATGTAGAAGATGCTCTCCAAGTTGTCTTGGTTATCACACCGCCAAATATAGGCTCAAACGTCGACTAGTTCTGTAGTCGGGAAATGTAGATCCCGAAATAGTCATCATGAGAAAGGCAACTGAAGAAAGATGCAATTAAGGTGCCCGAGATTCGTATGTGATTGCTGAAGATTGTATATTTTGAAACAGCCTTTAATCAACGAATTAAAAGGCGGTTATAGTAAACACGATATGATATTGTATCTATGCTACTGGACATTTATAACTTTTTGGCTATTTTTGATCAGATATGAATTTTGTGTCATATATCATACCTGAAATATAGTCAAGTCTCTCATTAATGTTCACAGATGAACGAAATACATGAAACATTCCTTCCAACAGCGTTCAAACTAAAATTCGAGCATTGATTTAACATCAGAGGAAGAGAGAAGAAATAATATCCGCCACATCTTTCAATCGCGTCATCGAAAATTTCAAAACAAATGGAAAAAAGCTTCAGACCCAAGGAAGCTCAGTTACAGCACGACGGCTGAAGCCAATCAAAATGTTGGTATTGATATTCAGAAAAATCGTAACCTCCGCATTCCACAAGTTATTAGAAAACTTGACATTAGCTCGTGTACTTACTCATAAGAAAATTGAGCGCAACTAAAAATGCAGCTGTATAAGTTTCACAAGTGCCAAGAGCTTAATGAAACTCATATAAATCAACACTTGTCTTTTTGTTCCTGGGTATCAGATTCCTACATTGATCCACAACAAAAATCATTCACGCTGACGAGAAGTGTCAGACAGACGGCACCTTCGTGGACAGCTTCCGTCGTAGTCATGCAAGAAAGCGTTACTTTGAGACATGTTTTGTTGCATCGGACTGCAAAAAGGTCATCGGCATTCAAGCACTTGCGCATTCGAAAGCATTGCACGCCGCAGATATCAAAGCAAGCTGGCCAGCAACTCGTGCTGGCTTGTCTGTCACTTCCTCAGTTTCAAAGAGAATGAAGAAAATATAGCTTACATGCTCCCCATTTCAGATTACTGCTAGGATGATTTCATTGCAAAACAATCTAATCTTACAAAATATATATTAGACCCGGTGTGGACCAGCCGCAATAGTCTGTTAAAACCAAAACAGACACTTCAGGAGGTGATTTTGTTCATTCTGTTTTTTTCGGCGAGAAACTATAACACGAATCACGGAAGCGTGGAATAAGCATCGCGGATCAATAATTCTGGGTTAAATCATATTCGACCAGACGACGATGGTCACGCAACTACTTTCAATATGATATGGTGTATTGTTTGGGTGGGTGCGCTGTTCCCAAAAGAAATGGAGGGTAGCGGAACTAGAATATCTGCCCTACCAAGTCTGACTTTGACAACCAGTTGATTTCGGTCAACTAAGTTGACACCTTTACGCTCAACCGTTCCAGAGAAATGACGTTCACGTTCTTTAAATCCCAATGAGAAAATCATTAAAATTATTGCATTTAGTGCGAGCCTTTTAATGACATCTGTTAGCTGTCATGAGGGACTGTTTTGATGTCGTGTTCCAGGAACAGCTCTGTGTGTTGCTCGATATTAAGGAAAGATGACGGGATTGATCCATTGTAAATCGAGCTTTTTTCAAATTGAGTACACAATGCTAATGGTACTCCACCCGCACACTTGTTCTAAAGCAAGTAAATAGATATAAACAATGATCCTATTCAAGTCTGTTCTTTGTTTGAATTTAAAACCTCACTTCTTATGGTTAATTCATGCATGGTATCATGACCGCTGGTCGCCCTATAATTCCATGGAGTAAACCACTGAGCACCTTTATTTTTTGTTCTGACTCATTGTTATTTTTTTCACCGAGACTAGTTGGCACTGCTTCTGTATGTGCTTTGATGGCCATTGATTCCACTCTCCTTCTACACATTCTCATGGAACCTCACCAGAACGATCTGCCTAAAAATTTCAGGTTGATGATTTCAAATCTTCCATGTATAGTTTTTCTTTGCAACTCTATCAAATCTTTCTCCATTGTCTTTAAAAAAAACGATTTATTTCCACCCAATCTTCTGTACTGCGGATTACTTTCAGTTTTGTCCATCTGCATACATTAACCATTAATCTGGGCCCATCATCGGTGTGTAAAGATTTGGCTCAGCTATCTACAACTTCATTTCCGATTCTTTCATTCGAGGACTCACCGTTCAGATGATCGTACTGAATTTTTCAACTCATGTAAAGTTGAAGTCTATGGGCAAATGATGTAGTTCACTACCCGCAATGATGAGTCGACCAAGTTCATAATTCATTCTATGGAGGAATTGGACATGCGTAACTCGATTCGACTCCATCACTCCTTATCTGTTGGCTGATCAGGATGCCGTCCCTCTCCCACAATTGAAAATTCAATGTCAATTTTAAGGCAATGCCAGATACTGAACGAAACCGCGAGACGTACTCAGTCTTACGTTGCATGTGAACTCAGAGATAAAATGACCTTATGTATCTTTGCTTGCTGAATTTTCCTATTTGTACTCATATGTTAACAAATAAACAATAAAGAATAACCGAAGCGGTAATCCCGTGATGGCGATGATTTTCATTCCGAGCGTCAATTGAGAACTTCACGTCTAACGTAATCGCAGTTCAGGTAATGAAAATATAATAACTTTGATTGCTAGACCATTTCGACGCATCGTAACCTTCTGATGAAAGTCTTCTTTAAATGCTTCTTGACTTTGACACTGCCCTCCTTATATTGGCATTATAATTGGCTGATACCTGATTCATTGACTATGTTGCAGTCGCAGTGCTCGAGGTTCAATTTCCTGGTTGTGTTTTCATAACTGAAATGTCCTCACAATTTGTGAATATCTCTATAATTTATATAAAGCAAGCTTTATAGAAGACTACATGAATACTAATATTCAGATAGCGGAGTTGTAGTCAACACTTTGAGTCACTCTTTTTGTTGCACTCTCGAATTAATAACTATAGCGCTTCCGTAAATACATGATCTAGATAAGTGTAGCAGATCTCTTTCAACTATAGATAATTAGTAGACATTTTCATTTATGTAACACTAAATTAAAGACTGCTTGTTATCTACATATATTCCACTTAACTTGAATTCACTACATACGTTGAAATAATTTGTACCGTTATAACGAAGATCGAAAACCATGATAATTGTTCACGGTGTATTCCACCGCGAAGAATTGATCCCAAGCCCTAGAACAGATTAGTATAGTATTTTAAAGTTGGACAGAGCGTTCGTATGCTTTTATCATTTTTTTTTTTCTGTGATGATCCCGTTCATGCGTCAGACTGATATTGAAAAAGTATGTTTGTACGCAATTCAACTAACTGGTCAGATATAAATGAAAATTGATATAACTATGAATTCAAGCGATAATACTAACAAGTTGCCTTATTTTAATCATAATTATTCTTTCTGAACGAAAAAATATTCCTTGTTGGCTGTACTGATTCTGCTATACTTCGTTTTTCGAGTTTTCCTTTAGCTCAGTCTTCAGGCTCGACTCGCTCCGCCAAGAATCCTCGCAGCTCCGTCTTAGGAAGTCCCGTCACGCCTTGCTTGTTGTCGGCAGCGGTAGAAGTTATCTCAAAATCGTACCCACTGAAGTTTGTCGGGGGAACTAGCTCATTACGTTGGTTTTCTTCTATTGGAATGCATTAAAAAGTATATTTAAGAAGAAAAAAAATGATAATTTGGCTTTGACAATTTAAGAATACTTTATTCACTTTGCCTGATCGGTAACATATGGGAATCAACAATGACTCGGTTATAAAAATGAACAATAGTTGAATATTTTACATAAAGTACGGCCAAACAAAAATTTCGGTTCAAGTTCTTGTCCTCATGCAAGAGACTGTCAATCGCCTAACATCTCAAGTGTCTTGTTATAAGGTAGTCCTGTTATTAACTTATTGTATCGTTTTCACTTGCCGTAAAGAAGATTCAAGGGAATCCTAAACGCTGGATATAATTGAAAAATGTCAGACAAGTCGAATGAGCTGCGGATCTAGACTAGATGATCCGTACTTGAAAAAAAATGTTTGAGTTATATATTTTCCTGATATATATTTCTTCTCTATAATTTCCAAACTCATGCATCGCTAAGCATCAGGTACTCAATGCCCCTAGACCACTCATATTAAAGTATGTTTATTCACCCGGACTAACTTATTTCTGAGATAAAAACGCTCATAAGGTTGGTTCTATTAAGGACCCTGGTAACAATCACCTACCGTTTTCGACCAGTATTTACGAAGTCCTTCTCATTATTCATCCCTTTTTACTACTGAATCAAAAAACACTGGAAAAATTTCGGTGAAATAGGTATATTGTCTTTGTCTTATAAACTAGTTGGTGTAAATAGACATAAAACTTATCGGACTCGGTTATTCTACACTCAAGCTGTGATGGACCATAACATATCATTGCACAAGAGATTTTTTGAATACGTTATGATAAATAGCGCAGTATCTAATTCCAAACCAGACACTTTAAATATAAACAGTGATACGTGCGAAATTAGAACAGGGATACATATATGTTTCCGCACTTATCTATGTAACTATATGTTAGAAAACGGAACTGTGTCATCAAAGCAGGTCTGCTTGGCAACAGCGTGTGGTTCCTCAAATTAGCTCATAAATCCAAGGTAAAGCACCTTCCCATTTACATGTCTATAAGCCATCAACGGATCTCAAGACACAGTTACAAGTTCAGTATATCTGAGAACATTCATTTCAATTACACAGATCGATAATAATTTAATTGAAAATTGCATCCGCAACGTCTAATAACACATGCATTTCTGTACAACAAAAACATATATACTATCATGTTCTCCAAATTTCCATCCTGTGTAGCTCTACGTATAGAAATGCATTATTGGCGATACAACCTTCCTCACAACTTGAAAGCTCAATGTCCTCACGTGTTCTCCTATTCCGTGTTCTCCTCCCCAGGAGAACTGATTCCGAGCGCCTCCCCGCCATACATGAAGTCCCCCAACTAGTTTGTTGTCACGACTAACTTGGAAGCTCCCAGAAAATTTAAGTCAACGAAGGAAGGCATGGAAACTTATTTTGATCGCTGTTTTTTTTTTCAAAATTTAAATTGTTTTGCTAGGAAAACAAGATGGTAAGCCCATAAAAGGTACTCGTCATTGTAAACAAATGTGTTGCGTGCATATAGTGTACTCATTGGATGGATTATATTATGTAGTTTATTATATGTGTTCTGGAAATTTAACAGACGTCACATAGTTATTTCACCACCTGCAAGTTTACAACATTACGCCTTGCAATAATTGATTGTACAAGTTTGTATTTAATTGATTCGTGCAAGTTAATTATTTGTTAGAAATGTTAGTAAAGTATCTATTTGATACTAAACTTGAAAAAATATTGTCAACTTCGGTATTCGGACACGCAGCAAATAGTAAGGAAAGGTTTACGAACGATTGTGTTCTGTTGGTGATGCTTATAATATCACACCGAGACGGCATCGTGAAAGTTTCGTACTACTTCAACCTCTTTGCACTCTGAGGGTTCATTCTAACAAGCATCGAAAGAGTTCTCAAAGTCACCGGACACTTCTTTCTCTTCTTCGCTGTCACTCCATAATATCCATTCGGAGAGTCCAGTTCCTTACTACAAGGTCCCTTATAGAAAAAATAAACTTTGAATTTGACGTGCGTGGTGGGGACTACTTTGGTAGAGAGACGAGTTCGCGACGTACGAAAAATGACGTTCAGAAAGTTGTATTCAATGGAACGAACGAACATTGGTTATATGAAATGGTATACGCCTAACAAATTGTCTCTATTCTGCACTGCCTTCTTCTTCAAATAAATGCATCCAGAACGTACTAAAAGGAAAGTACACTTGGAATTAATCCAATGGACGAAAATACATTCCGGAGATCTCTACATCGTTAATTGTGATAAAACTCTTTATTAAATACATACATATAT
>SDVV010010293.1:0-16312 GCA_016164225.1 Gammarus roeselii
GGTGAAGAAATGGTGTGCCGATAATGGTGTTGAATTGCTTCCGTGGGCAGGAAATTCACCAGACATGAACCCCATTGAGAGTTTGTGGTGTCTGTTGAAGAATGAAATACATGAAGTCCCCATTACAACCAAAAAACAGCTTATTGAACGCCTCATAAAAGTTTGGTTCCATTCTGACAGAATCAAGGATTTGTGCATGACACTAATTCGTGGCATGCCTAAACGGGTACAAGCCCTTAAGTCTGCTAAAGGAGGGCAAACAGACTACTGAAATACTCGTTCTGCATAAATAATATGAAATAAATCATATATCAATAAATAAATTGTGTTTATTTCACCTTTTTATGTAAAAGTACCGAAAATCTCAAAAATCCATAATAATTTTTCCAGTACTGTACCTCACTAATATACTTTTCCTTCACATGGATGTCACCGACGCTGGGTTATATGTTTCAGGTATATGTGTGTGTATGTCACTGTAACACATTTTTGTATTTCATAACATGCAACGATCAATATTTATTCTAAGTAATAAAACGTCTTTCGTATGCCTTCGGCAGCGACGTTCTATAGGACGACTGTTAGGGGTGGAAGATCCGATAAGGGAGATGGTGGGGCTCTGTTGGGTGCTGAGGACTATGCGCTGGAAGGGAAGGCGACCCCGCCGAGAGTCTTAGGCCCAATAGTCCTGGCCACCGTGTAAGGATAACATCCGCTAGTTGAGATAAGAGACAATGAGCCAGCATTGCCAGGATGGTTGATGGCAGTTGCCGCGAGGCGGCGCTGGCGGGAACCCAGCGTTCGCGCTAAAATTATTCCCGCACCCGCGCACTATCGCCACTTCACTTCACCTCACTGTCATGGCCGGACACTGTCATAACTGCTAAAAATCTTTCATCCCACGTGCTTTCTACCTAACGATGATTCAGCCCACACGCATTTTCAACCACTTCAAAATCTGCCACTGCCATGTCTGCCACTGTCATTACACCGAAACAGGCGTACCAACCTAACAGTTATCACTTTAATGAAACTTCAATAAAAAAACGCTAAGAAACGGCATTACGTACCCCACAAAAATACGTATGTTTGCCCCGCGAGTTAGAAATACGTACCTTTGCCCCGCGGGTTAGAAACACGTACCCTAGGTTAGGTTAGGATGGGCAGGAAACGTTTCATTAAAGTGATAACCGGTAAAATGGTACGACTGGTAGCTGATTCTGACGTGGGCTGAAACAGATTTTCGCCAGAATGTCACTGGCAGATATGACAGTGTCTGGTGTGACTGAGGAACGCAATGAATATTCGCTGTTAAAAAATGGTACCGTAAGTAGGTAGTCGGAACTACTTGGGGCTGATAAGGCAGTTGGCGGAGATGATAGGGGATGATCAGACGTTAGCTATAAAAGAATTTAGCGTAAGGGAAAGCGACCCGCGCTGGTCACCCTCAATAAGTGAACACAATTACATTTAGAGGAGTGGTATAGGTTCAGTTCGCTTTGTAGGGCGATCGTGCTCCACTTGATACCTATTATAGTTTATCTGATCAGGTTTTTCTCAGTTGTTCGGGGATTGGTATTCTAAAAATGTAGCAGTAATTGAAGATAAAGCGTTCCATATAATAAGGTTGTATTACACAAGACTAGTTAATCTTAACGGAATAGTCAGCATTTATTGAATTTCCAGAATTATCAAGATAATAATGCCACCATTGAAAAATGGTAATGCGAGTTCATTTTTTATTTAATTGATAGTTTTAAGCTATTAAAATTGTAAATGTAATAAACTATTAAACAGCCAAGTTCACGTTTAACGACGACTTTCTTACGAACGCTCTGTTTTGCATAATGGTCTGTTGAGTAGGTCGCCGATTTATTGGTATTCCATTGATGACATCGGACAAGTTAACAACAACTAAAGATTAATCATCAGTGGGTAGGGAAATTGATTGATGTTCTTTATTATTATTATATCATTTATTTCCATGGTCTGCAATGGGTTTTCCATTTATTTTATGTTACACTTAAAACTTCATTATCAGGTACACTATTCCAATTAACTGAAACGAAAATTCAATTGAATCCGCCGTTGGTTATTATTTATGCAACAAATTATAAATTACAATATTATGATCATTGATCAACAGATAACGTGTTTTTTGAGGTAAGAATCAGGAATGCAAGGCGTAGGGAAATCACAAATAAATGAGGTTGGACAATCATGAATACATGGGGTTGGTACAATTGCAATACATAGGGTTGGAAAGATCGCGAATATACGGGGTTAGGAAATCCTAAGAACATGGGGCTGAGAAACTAACATATTGGGCTAACATATTGTAAAGATGGCTCTAAAAAATTGTTTGAATAAAGAGGGGTGAAGAAACGACATAAATTATACATAAAGTATCTACATAACACTTCATAAATATACCTTATGACCGTTCTGAAATAATTAAATAGTAGACAATCAAAATAATTTAATACTGGAGTACAAGAAGGGGGTGAATAAGCTTTTGCTATAGAAGGTTTTGCACAATATAAGTTTATGTAACTATGATTTTATCATCAAAAGTGGTACGGTGATTGGTAGATATTATTCAATGAATTATATTCCCATCGAGTTTTACTGTCACTGCTGGTAGCTGGTTATCGTTCAACGAGAAGACTGAACTCGTTTTTTAGTTATACTAAAACCATTGAAAAATTCGAAGCATAGAAGTAGACAAAACGCTAATTAATATCAAGGGTAATTGGAAAAGACAATTGTGGGTAGTAGGAACATAGAAAACATATGTATCGTCTGAGTATATACGTTTAGATTGCGGCTCAATGTTAAGTGTTATGTTGTTGGTATTTTTAGACATTTTACTGGTTACTGGTATAATGTGTTTATCTAATATTTGTAGACAGAGTAACGGTTTTGAATTGATCGGTCAATAGATGTTTATTAGGCCTATTCATGAAGGACGTGTAAGATTTAGGATTCTTGAGGTTTGTTGGGAGGTTGTTCAACAAAAAATTTGGTCGAGTGATCGAAAGAGCCCTACAGGTGGTTTCTGTTTTCCTGTGTTCAACATGCAGAGTATCATTATTTGTGGTGGATCCATTGCTTCATTCACTTAGAAAATTTATGTGCCCTTGGTTGTCGGGTAAATGTTTTTCTACGATAACTTTATGAATTCTGATCGACTCATGTAGTGCCAGTTTGTGTCGATATTTAGCCAATGCAATTTTTCGAGGAGAGGACTTACGTGGCCTCGTTTTCTATGAAAACCATCGCATGCTATTTGTGCCGCAAAATGTATGCCCTCGTTGCATTTTCTCTCCTTGAGTTTTGGTGCATTTCCCCAGATTGGAAGACAGTAGTTCATGTGAGAAAATACTAAAGCGTGCACGACCAGTAATAGTGATTTGAAATCCAATTATATTCTTGCAGAGTTTAGAAACAAAAGTGTTCCGTTCAAATTGGAACACAGAGTCGTTACGTTATGTTTGAAGGAGAGTTCGGGATCAAACCATATTAACAGACTTTTTATTCAGTCTTCAACATGTATATTAGATTTTGATATTCTGATAGAGGAATTCATTGTAACTGCTTTTCTTTTTGAGTTCGAGCCAAACAAAATGCGATATGTTTTTTTTCTGAGTTGAGCTTGAGTCCTTTTTTATCTTACCAGGTTTTTAAATTACTAACGGTTTTCTCAGCGTCGTCCTTCGACGCATTCAGATCTGACGGTTTACCGGGAGGCAATATTTGGACATCATCAGCGTACATGACCATTTCTGCTTGATTTTTTTAATGATAATTTATAATCAAGGTCGTTAACAAAATGAATAACATCAATGTGCCAAGTATCGAACCTTGAGGGACCCAAAGGGATCTGTAGTCGGACTTGACTTAGTAGCTTTTTCAAGTAGCTTAAATTATTGTTGCCAATTCATCAGATAACTTTCAAACCAAGTATGGTCTATTCCTATGTTACGGAACTTACCAAAAAGAATTTTGTAGCTTACACAGTCGAATGTTTCCGATAATTCTAGCAGTACCAGCAGAAATATCTGCCTGTCATCAAAGTTTTTAAATAGATCTTCAGTGATGCTCATAAGCTTGTCTTCTGTTGACAGTTTTCGCAGATAAAAATATTGGCAGTCATGGAACAGCTTGTTTTATTTGAGGTAATTGATTAATAGGATCAATATTACCTTTTCTAGAATCTTAGATGGGACAGGCAGAAGACTGATTGGTCTTAAGTTGGATGATTCATTCATGTCCCCCGACTTATGAATCGCTTTTATGATTGCGCGCTTCCAGATCCCGGAAATGTTTCACTTGTTATAGAGGTATTAATAACTGTGCTGAAACAAAAGCAAGGGAACTATTAGTCTGTCTTCCAGTCACTGTAGAGCTAACCATTTATTCCAGTAGAGTTTGTGTTCTTCAAGTCAAATACAGCTCGTTTTACTTTTAATTGCGATACTTGCTTTAACTTCCATTTGACGTTTGCTGCTTGGTTGCTGTCACCATAAAAAACTTTCGATTCCATAAATCTGTTTCGTCGCTCTCAAATTATTGATCGGCGTCCAGGGACTTCTTCAAAAACCTGTTTCCTTACTCCTGCGAATTAATTGTTTCACTTCTCTGATGTTGCCTGAGTATTTGGATAAGTAGGGAACAAATGTTTTCAGTAGTGCATTCCACATTTCTTTATGATTGTTTCTGCACAGTTCTAGTCCTCATGATGATATCCAATTTTATCCCTTCTGTTTTCTCGTTTGACTCATCTATTTTGAATTCAAAATAATTCTAACCAAGTGATGCTTCATTTTACACTGCGTTTGGAATATTTTTTCCGAAAGCAATTTCAATCAGCAGCCGGCATGCTTTTAATTGTTTTAGTTTCCGTTGGCGCCACAGCGTTCCGACATGTGAGAAGATATCTAGAGAGTATTTGGGCTTGCTATGTGACGTTTTCTGTGCAATGTATCGGTTTCATCAAATAGACGTTTACCACTAGTCGTGCTCCGAAGTTATCCGCGGTGTAATTTATTTTTGCCCGACAGGTATTTTCTGTGGTTGTTTCATCTCTCTATTGATGTTAATGTTGCAATTAATTTCATGGTGGTCAGAAATGGAATTGAGCTCCACATATGTGCTAACTAATGAAGACGGATTGTTACTTATGAACAGATCTAGTACAGTTTGGGACTCGGGAGTGATTCTTGTCGCACTTTTATGAGCTGATGCAGCCTAAGTCTGTCTAACATTGGCTTCTTATTGTTATATTTCCATTCCAATTGATCATCATGGAAATCTCCCAAATTGTACAGCATCTTTCCTGTACTGATAGCTTCTCGTTTTTTTTCTATGTATCGAAAAGTCTATACACTTGCTTTGGGTGAATAAAGGACAAACGATCTGTTTTTTCGTACAAGGATGTTTATTCAAAGGCTGTCAACTTCATTACTGTCATTGAGCAATACTTGAGAAGAGGTCTATTCTTCTCGCACATATATCATGGTTCCACCTACTTTATTCTTCCTCTATCTTTTCTATAAACATTGAAACATTCAATCTGGATAAAGGCATTGATAATATCAGATTCCATCAATGTTTCAGTCAAGCATAAATAGTCTATCGAGTCATCCTTTACCATCATTTATGTGCGATCCATCTATTTTCGTAAGCTCCTAATGTTTATAAGTGTTTCCAAGATAGGACTTAGGCTGTGATGGTTATTTATAGACGTGGTTACTGTGGGATGGTCGCTGCTCCCAGCTTAAACAGTTTGTGACTCTAGACATTTCTTTCAGTTTCAAGGCAGATGGTGTCACTTTGGGATGGTTGTAGAGGTATCTCTTCATCGTACCATTGATTTTGCGTGCATCAAGGTTTCTACCAAAAAAATTAAATGCATTCAAAGATCACTATCAGTAACACGCTAAATTTCATCCGATAACAACAGAACTGTTTTTTCTCATCCACTCATTTAATTATAGCTTTGTTGAAATATCGCGCCACTTGAAATACAATTCTATCATCAGTAAGGAATTAATATCGAGCATTATTCAGACTTTGATCGGTGATAGATCCAAAAGTCAATAACCAATTTTTTTTACTTGTCTGCTGGGTTTTACTTTCAAGCAGGTTATTGAATCATGTATTTATTAGGTAATCTAATCACTCAATTGCCATTCAATAGTTGGACAACTTCGAATAATTTCCAATTTTTACTTCTAACAATCAAATTAAGATCAAAATAATGAAATATTATGCATAATAATTGTTGCTTGTCTTTGAATTGTACAATAAATTTAATTTCATGAAATCCAGCGCAAATGACTATAAATACACATAAAAGTATTACTAATTTTTAACAATTATCAATTCGCCTTTGCCGTGACGATAATACATATTAAGTTTGATTGATCGTTATGGAAGTAGTGCTTATTTTCATGTTTAATATCAACCATGACCAAAATGCATTTCGAAACGGGACTTGTCATCAATTTATTCAAAATTTTAAAGATGTAAACCCATGACATTTTACAACATAAGATGCTTCAATAGTTATTTAGTACGTCCAATTGTTCAAATTTTGTATACATTCAGAACTTGTTGTGGTGTGTACCGTGGCTCAAATGCCCATTCCAAATGGGTCCACCCGCATTTGATTGAGGTGTCACATGGACATTTACAACAAACGCTGATGTATTATATACTGATTAATAATAATTAACAACGATAAATAAAGTCTAAATCACTTATAACCTGAACAAAAAAAAGCATTGTTTATGAATGTCTTTAGGAGACGTTTAAGACAGTTGCCAGCGGCAGCTGTCAACACGTACAAAGACTGACTACGTGAACCTAACCTTCGTTCGCTTGCGAGGCTTTGAGTCAGAGGTGACATGATCGAAGTTTGAAAGATTATGAAGGGTAAGGATAACGTTGATCGAGCCTGCCTTTGCACTCTAAATGCGAACGGAGTGACTAGGAATAATGTAAAAAAATCGTTGGTTAGCGTATCTTACTTGACATGATACACAATTTCTTCACTTATAGAGTTGTCGAAGAATGGAACAAACTTTTAGCTGAGGTTGTAAGCAGCGATGCAATCGAAACTTTCAAGTCTCTGTTCGATTAATTCTACGTGAGGCACCGTTAAACAGCGTCTTGTTACATAACGCTCACCAGCATATTCGTAAAAAAATAATGTCCGGCATTGACACCCGCACGGTCAAAAAGTGCCGTGGTGGCACTAACACGGAAAAAATACGCCCGGCATTGGTGCTTGCCGTTACATAACGGTGTCCAGCATTGACACCGGTTAACATTGGTAAACCGAGAAACAAAACTTATTTGGGTCTTTCTCTTCCAGTGTTGATTTGAGTTGTTACGAATGTCATCGTTAAATGTTATCTTAAACAAATCTTTTCCCATTTTGATCTTTTAAAACCCTTACATTACACCGACACATGTAGGGCTTTCACACGTTCAACTTTAGAACTAATCTTCGCACTTTCATAAGGCCACCTGCTTTGGACCAAAAGTCCGGTTGCTGTCTTCTTACACTTGCATACATTTGCTCATTAGTGATATTACGCTGCATTATGCCATTTCTTAGGGGAAACTACCGACAGTTGAATAGAATTAATGATTTGATAATCCACATCATATTAAATCCTAGGGAATAAACTATGCTGCAAGTAAAATTAAATTAATAAAAATTGTAATAAGAACTGTTGAATACACCGCGCGGTACATGGGATGGGAACATACATAACTCAAAAGAAAACAACTTTCAATGGTCCGAATGGATAAAGTTACCCAATTATTTTTGGCTGAAAACTAACTCTTTCAGTTGCGCGGGAAGAAAGTACTCCGTTCATTTCATCGCGGTAAAAGTAATCATCAATTCTCCTCAAACGTTCCCAGTAACGTATTGTTGTACTAGAGAACACTCTTACCAAACTCTAACAAATGTCACATAAGCTCAAACTCTTCTTTAGGCAACAGGACGGCAAACTCTAAGGAAAGCCATTCGTTTTCGTTTCTATTCCCAAGTTTGGCGAAGAGAATTTCCTGAGTCAGTGTACTTGTACAGTAGTTCCACAGTGATTGCACTGTAGTTCCACAGTGAATGCACTGTAGTTCCACGATAGTTCTACAGTAGTTTCACAGTGATTCCACCGTAGTTCCACGGTAGTACTATGGTAGTTCCACAGTAGGTCCACAGTAGTTCTACGGTAGTTGTACAGCACTTTGACAGTAGTTCCATAGTAGTTCCACGGTAGCTCCATGGTAGTTATACAGTAGTTCCACAGTAGTTCCACAGTAGTTCTACAATAGTTCCACAGTGGTTCCACAGTAGTCCCACAATAAATCCACAATAGTTTCACTGTAGTACCACAGTAGTTCCACAGTCGTTCAACAGAAGTCCCATAGTATTTGCAAATACTTCCACAGTAGGTTCACAGTAGATCTGCAGTAGTTTAACAGTAGTTCTACAGAAGTTCCTCCTTAGTTCAAGAGTTTAATCAGAGTAGTTCCAGAGTAGACTCATAATAGTTCCACAGCAGTTCCACGGTAATTCCTACAGCTTCTTCACAGTCGTTCCACAGAAATTTCACAGTAGTTTCATAGTAGTTGTTCACAGAAGTCGATGTACGGAAAAAGAGGTATCTCTACTGTATTTTTGGGAAAACCTCTTTTGTTTGCCGACGGTTTTCTTTCTCACAGAAGACCGTCCCTGGTAGCGGAAAGTTTCCTGGTTAACCATATGGAAGGATGGTCCTCCTTAGAAGCCCACGAAGAACAGGGATGTCACCGCCTTGGACCGTCACATTGGGAACATTTGCAGCTATCAGAGCGCGCGGGGCTGGAAATGCCTGTGCATGTAGAAAGTGTGCGCCTAACATGTTACGAATTCATGTTTCACGACCAAAAAATAGTCGCAGAATGGACCGCGTTCGGTGATTAACAGGTAGATGACAACACTTCCCCGAATATGTACAATCGACAAAACAAAAAGATAATCTTCTAGAAGGATCTCATTTAAAAAGAAGGAATATTTATATAACTTCAGTTATTACTGTATACGATGTAGCCTATGAGGAGGCTATCAAATTGTTTGTAAAATACTTAAATGTAGCCTGAGTGAGAATACGATCATAAATTCCAGCCATACTTTCCAACCATGAATTAATCAGAATATTTGATTTCATTGGGTATACGATAGTTTGCAAAATAGTAATTGAATATTTCAATTGAACATTTGTGTACAGTTTCTTCATTTGAACTCCGAGTGCAGTACTAAGATCAAATTGCATTAATATCGTATAAAACCTATTTGCAAAGCAACAAATCGACAATTTCCGTCCATATTATTGATGGCAGCTTCTCCCTTTAACCCTTTCATCTTGTCATTTCCCTCTCCTGAGGCCACAAGAGAATTGACTATTTCCTTCCAAAGCGTCGTTAGAACCTCCTGGAGGTCAGTTCCGCAAACTGCTTTACCATTTTCTACCATACTGTTGAAATATGGTAGCTTCTACCTTCCACCCTTTCATTTTGTCATTTTCTCCTTCTGAAGTCACATTAAAATTGAAAATTTCCTTTGGAAGCGTCATTAGCACTTTCTGAATGGACAATTTCTTAACATAGCGTTTTTGGCGCATCATGGAGGTCGGTCACACGAATAAATCGATGATATCTTTCAATAACGTCGTTGACGCCCTATGGAAATTGTGTAAATGAACCAATCAACCATTTCCTGCCAGAGCGTAGTTTGTGACCTCTGGTGGTCGGCCAAACGGATTAGTTGACCATCTCTTTTCATTACGTCGTCGGCCCCCTCTGCCGTTCAGTCACACTAACCATTCGACCATTTCCTTCCCTGGCGTTGATAGCGCCAAATGATGGTCGGTTATACCAACCAATCGCCCATCTCTCTCCAAAGTGGGTTGGCGCCCTCTGGATGCTTTCCACACAACCCACAGGACGCAAATAGCATGAACATAAGGTCTTTCTATTCGAGGGCGCAGCTTTTCACACGCTATAGGAACAGATCGCCGGCCCTTGTTAAAACAGAGTATTGAGTTCCGTCGATTGACTCATTCATTTCTCCCTTTGCTGGTCGGCCCGAGACGATGAACTAATGAATAATTTCATATTGACATATTCTTTAGTTTCGATGTAGTTGGACGACGTCGAATTATTAGTTAACCAGGTATATATTTTTAATAAGCGATTTTATAATCTAGCAATTATTGTGAGAAAATAAGTGAGAGGGGCGAGGATACCAAATAAATATAACTGTTCAATGATTGTGTAAATTGCCTCGAGAAACAACTCAACGACAAAAAAAGGGCCCGCTGAAAACGACTGCGGAAAGGTTATAATATTATGCTCGTTATAATCGCAAGGGTTATATCGCATGGGTTATAATCGCAAAGCTTTTACCACAAGGGTCGAACAACACATATTCATACACTAAAAGCTGCCATTTTTTTGTCGGGATCTAGTCAAATGATCAGCCAACACAATTGCTAATTGAAACTGACATCAGGGAACCAATATGCCCAAACTTGCTTTGCACTATTTGGAGTTGTAAGTAGATAGTATGACGCAGAAACGTGCCTTTTGGAGTCATTCGAGCGGTGGGGTAGGGGTTGACCGGAGTCAGCTGCGGAAGGTGGGCGGGGCGGAGGGTCGCGGAAGGTTAACGGCACGAAGGAACGGAGGTGACTCATTCAGACGGAAAGATAGCTTTCGATTTTTTCGTTGTTAATAGGCCATATATTTTAATTTACATATGGGTGTTTGCATTTCAATGCTGGGCATACAGTAGTGCAATTCCATTGCATGCCATGTTGCATATACGGATTTTCAATGCTAGTCCTCTGAATGTATAAGGGTATTGATAACATACTTATATAAGATCATTTTTTTATTGATAATAATTTACATGTAGTATTATAGATTAAAAATCTCACACTTTCCGGACACATTCATGGTGAATTTTTTCAACCTCGATATCATTTCTACGTCGTTCACTGTTAATCAATTTACACGGGGCATAGATTCATTTAGTTGAATGTTATTTTTATGCAATTGCATTATCAGTACCCTTGCGCTCTGTTTTACTTACTCTGGCAGTAACTCCTTCTTTCGTTTTCTCTGGCATTGAAATGTCGGACACAGAAGATATTACAAAAGTTAATAGGTGACTGCGACATCCCTTCAAAAGAAAAATCTGCCATAAGTATAATTGACTAATTTTAAGCGGTCGGATGTTGATATTGATTTTAGACGACATTCGATTTTTTCCATCTATTTACTTCATATGTATATAATATCCATAGGAATAGAACGGCTTATTAGTCTGGTAGTTGGCGAGGTAATGTTTGTATTTTGGATTGATGCAGCAGCTTCGTTACGAGATTCTGTATACTCTAGAACTCATTTTCCAGTTTTGAACCAGATATATCTGTGTTCCATTGACGCGGTGTTCCAATAGCGAGCGTAGCTGAACGATATGGATGCATTGTAAGTTAACATATTGTGCTATGTATACTTAGTGATGATCGGTTGATATATGTTGAATCTCAATTTTTTAGAGTTTTGAATAGTTATCTCATACAGTTATAGGATTTTTTTTTATATTTTAGGTGTGCATCTTCCATGTAGAACAATTTTCCATGCATAATTGGTCGGTTACTCCATCATTCTTCCTTTTTTTATTTCATCTTGACCGGTTTAGTATGTCTCCTTGAGTTTTGTATGTTCCCTGTACAGTTTACATCTTCGATGCAAGCAAGGTATTGGGTATTTATAAACAATACCGGAATATCAGGATATATTACTTTTGTATAGGCAATGTAGAACATTATTCCAGGTACAAAGTAGTTACAACTTGCATATTTTTAGTGTTTCATATATCTTCTTACATCCTGGTACACTGTTTGACCGGGATATTTTATATATAAATTTTTTTATTTGTTGTTAATTCGGTCTTGTTATTACTTTATTGTATATCTAGTGTAGAACCCATACTTCAATGATTTTTTTTGGGAATGTCTGGATCCCCATAAGCAAAAGTTGTGCATGCATCGATATAGTATCGTTTTTTTTCAATTACTTGGACAATTCTTAACAGATCGTTCAGTTTGAAGCTGGCATGCTTGCGCGCGAATGCTGTGTTTTGTCTCAGAGTGTGTGTATGTTTTCTGGTTATGTATGTCTCTGTATTGTTCATGTCAGAATTTGGCTTGTGTCTGGTAATTTACACCTTTAGCAATTGATTTCGTGGCGTCGGACTCGAGCAACATGCTGTTACATTTGCTTGTAAGAAAATGATTTCACTAGGGTAGTCGTCGGCAGTTTCGCTTTTCAGTAGTCCCATCTGTCCTTTCTTCGTTTCATCGTACATGGGAGGATTTTTTCGGGTTGCTTGAAAAGTCAATGTATACAGCCAGAGGAGCTTGCCGCACTTCCGCCTCAATGTCGACCACACATTTGAACTGAAGCAGCAACGAGTCTGTGTCCAAGTAGATGAGTGAAACGTTGTCACCGTATAATGGTTTCGGTGTATCTTAAAAGAAGCTGTAGACTTTTGCTTTAATTTCTATGTGGACTTGATAAGTTATATATCTAGTTATATATTTACGATAGATATTCTGTATTGCAATTCGTTGCAAGTCATGTTGCTCATCTGCAATTTCTTCATCGTACACAGGGTGATTTTGTGGTGTAGTTGGAGAAGACCGTGTATTCAGCCAGAGGAGCTTGCCGCACTACCGCCTCAATAACGGCGTCACATTTGAACTGCAATAATATCTATCGAATATCAATGGTAGTCATTATGTATGGCAATTCATCGCATGTCATGTTGCATATCTGCAATTTCTTCATCGTAAAAATTGTGATTTTTGGAGTAGTTGGAGAGAACCATGTATCCAACCAGAGGAGCTTGCCGTACTTCCGCCTCAATATCGGCCATACATATGAACCGGAATAATATCTATCGCGTTTCAATGCTACCCATTCTGTATTGAAATTCATTGAAAGTCATGTTGCATATATGCACTTCAATGCTAGCTATGCGAGTTGAATATAGAAGTTTGCAAATAAAGATTAATAAGATATATTTTTATTGATGATAAAATTTTGACACGTATGTATATTAGGGAATTATATGGGGTTATCATTTATACGACAACATAATCATACACCATTCAGCTGTACGAAACATACGTTTTGACTTCGACTTCCCTCTCTGGTTTTATCTTGATCTGCGGTATCAAAGACACTCGAAGGGTGCTTTATCTTTGATAAGAATTTTTTCTCACCTGAAGCTGTCGGTTCATCATATCGGTGTACGATTTATCATCTGGGTGTTTGTTTTCTCTGGTCTAAAGGGTTCTAGACTGCGGCCCTCAGTACACATTTTAGATAGACGGATACATTTGGGAGTAGTGTATGCATCACTTTATAAAAAATCCATGTAACCAAAACTTTGTTTCAGTCTTCGGCGAACTTTTTCTCGACGCTAGTTTTTTTAATATAGTTGCATATATATGAACGTTTGAGACATGATTCTCTCTCATCATGTTTCATTCCCAACAAATTTAAAAAAAATCAGATATACAATCTAGTTCATTGTACAATTTTACGCGTCCCATACAGGACATTATTTCCTTACCCCATTCAATACTCGATTTCCTTCAACGTTAGCAGTTTTTTTTACATGACACCTCCTCGATATCACTATCACACGTTTTAAAAATACTGTCACTGGTATTCATTCCACTTGAAGTATCCGACGTTTTTCCCATATCTTCATTAAATTCCATTTCGTCTAAGGTTTGGGTGTATTTCCCCCATTTCGGCCAATATTTATACGTTCTACTTTTGGATGTTAGTTGCATCGCTCTTTCTTCACTGCCCGCCCTCTGTTGAGCAATGTCCTTATCATTGTTTTGGAAAGCCAGGTCGGGTTTATTATGTGCTCTCAATAGGTCCGTTGCATCCTTAGAGCATGTATTTCCCCATTCATTTTTAAGATAATCATATTCAATATAATGGTGTACTTTGAGATGACGCCAAAACCCGAACGTGGAGCTTAATTTGCATAGTTTCATCTCCACACTGCAGATAACACATATCCCCTCATCATCCTCTCTGTTACGTAGAGTGTAAGTGGAGCAGAATGTTTTGTCCTCAAATCGACAACAAATAGCTGTTCACGTAGCAAAAATTAGTTTACTTGTTTTTGAAGAAGAAATCTCCGAAGATGATATAAGTCGGATCGAACAAATATTGACTAGTGTTGTAAATATCAGTTATCTCAGAATAGGTAAAACAAGAATCAAAAGAGTGGGCGATAACATTCATACATGGATGAAGGAAAAACGGAAGTCGGCAAGGAAGTCCGCTTTGGGTAACTAATGTCGACGGGTTACAGTAGTATGTAACAAAGTTCAAGGATAATAAGAAAGCAAATCTGGAAATTGACATGCTACGAGTGGAAAATCATCGTCATGATTGTAATAAAGCTGAGGAAGTAGAATACGAATTTTAACTAGGAACAAAAGAAAATCCATAACGTATGCAACAATTCCTCAATGATGAAGATCAGAATGACTTTGAATTGGAGAAATTTCGAAAAATTAAAATGGAAGAAGAAGATGCAATACAATTGAGGACTCACGGGAACGGAACAGTCTTCGGTATTCGCATCAAAGATATGCTGGAGTATATGAATGATTGTGAGAGGAAACTGAAACATCGTGATGATGGGTATAGTTGGATATACGAACCATGCGGTGATCAAAAAACGAAGTAGAAGGTATTGATGAATCCAGCAGGACACGGAAATAAAAGAAACTCAAAATGTCGCTCATGACAAGTTTAAATATTGCCGTAAACCTATCTTGGGGGTGAATGTTCTAGATGTGTTACAGATTGGTAGGATATAAATCAGAGTACGATCAGATCATGCTCAGTCAAGA
Source organism: Gammarus roeselii (assembly GCA_016164225.1). Classification (NCBI taxonomy): domain Eukaryota; kingdom Metazoa; phylum Arthropoda; class Malacostraca; order Amphipoda; family Gammaridae; genus Gammarus; species Gammarus roeselii. Next base: position 15,015 of record SDVV010010293.1, read on the forward strand.
TTGTGATTCTGTTGTGAAAGGATATTTCGTAGCTTGAGACGTCGTTTGTTCGAGAGTAGTGCGGAGACGGGGGTTTGTAATCTATGCAAAAAATAAATAAATTGAATAAACAATAAATCCACGAGTAATGTGTGCCGACATCCGAAACGAAGTCATCGTGATAAATATGAAAATTATAGAAAATAAAAGGCAAATCAGCCGTGAAAGTCGTCAAAGGATGTACTGTAAGGAGATATTGTAGTAAAAGTGGTACACCTAGTATAAGACGAAGTGTTCGTTTGTGTGAAACTGAATACAAAACTGATATACTTTTAACATTCAAACAATCCAAAATTGAAAATCTGGCCTCTCTGCTAAATAATATGGGTAGAGAGTGACCACAAAAGTAGAAAGAATTTAGTGAAAGATTTCGAGAGAACCGTGTGGAGGGGTTCATATGTATATATCAATGACTGGATACCATACATAAGGTTAGGTTAGGTAAGGTTTTTGATGGTTGTGAATAACGTGTAAAAGGGATTAAGAATTGTGTGATCAAAATGTCGAGTCAAGTGAACATATTTACTATCCATTAGTCCAAAAACACTGAAAAAAAAACATTTTTGTGTATGAAACGTCACTCGATAATAAATCATTCTTGGTTTGAATAAGTTAGGTTTGGATGATTAGATTTATCAACCTAACATGACGTGAAGCTGATCCACATTGAATATCTAGTAACAAAAACAAGGGATGTGGTTCTAATGGATAAATGCTACAGATATTGACCGCCATTGTATATGCATACAAATGCGTGTATGTGTTTACATTGTGTGTGCTATTAAAAAAATACTACGAAAAATTGAGCCTGGTGAAGGGATTGGATATGAATATATTATGAATCGATGAATAAGTATCATACGTAAGCAGGAATTCTTGAACGGTGACATATAATTCTTGTTTAGTTAGTTAGGTTAGGTTGACTAGGTATTATTGCATCTGGCAGTGTATGATAATCCTTTTTGCACATGATATGTGTAAATGCCTACACGGTGTTGACACATGTGCCGACACAGTGACACTAACGACCCTGAATATATGCATTGTGTCGACACATGTGCCGACACAGTGACGCTAACGACCCTGTATATATGCATTGTGTCGACCCATGTGCCGACACAGTGACGCTAACGACCCAGTATATATGCATTATGTCGACACATGTGCCGACACAGTGAGGCTAACGACCCTGTATATATGAATTGTGTCGACTCATATGCCGACACTGTGACGCTAACGCCCCAGTATATGCATATAAG
>SDVV010010294.1:0-16312 GCA_016164225.1 Gammarus roeselii
TATAGAGAGAGAGAGAGAGAGGGGGAGAGAGAGAAAAAAAGAGATTATATAAGCAATACCTCCGCCCGTATTTAAACTTGTTCCAAATCCATCTCATGCATGCAAGTGTAAGCTGGAGGTTCTCAGTCCTGATATAGCCCATAGCTCGTATGTCTGTCTGAAAGCTGCTGGTATTTTATCTCTAAATTAATTAGGGGCTCCAGGTGTCATTCCAAGATGTTTGTCTGAAAAGTCGCTCACTTTGCAATGTAGCAGCTCATCATAAATGTAGCAGCTCATCATAAATGTAGCAGCTCATCATAAATGTAGCAGCTCATCATAAATGTAGCAGCTCATCATAAATGTAATTGTATTCGAGGCCCAAGTTTTTCAACCACGAAGTAACAATTCGTTTCCAGTTCAGTTCGAGAATTATTCAGAGTAATGATCTTCAAAACCGAAAGTTAACAAATATCGCAACAAAAATTTCAAAATCATATGATGTGAACGGCCATTAATGCAAACGACGTGAACGGCCATTAATGCAAACGATGTGAACAGCCATTAATGCAAACGATGTGAACGGCCATTAATGCAAAACAACTGTCGATCGTCGCAGTGCGTTGGTTTATTGGTTCGAGACCTGTAGCTGTTACGAACAGCTGTGCGGAGTTTGTTTGCGGATGAAGTAGTGCCAGAAGTTGGTAGAGTGTGTGAGAGGAGGAAGCTGCGAGGTAATATTGGTTAAAGAAATAAAATGCTCGAGGAATGACTGCAATGACGATACAAACGGGATCAGTGCCCGCCTAAATAGGTTAGAAGGTTAGGAGGTTGCTTTCAACCATGTTGCGTAAATGGTTATTAAAATAAATTCAGCGTTTCCAGTATTTCGTGAGGAGATGACTGGACTTGTGAAGACAGAGATGGTATTTATAGTAAAGTGTCAAGGGCCATAAAGAGCATAATTAGGTACAGGATATTTGATGGAAACAAAGAGAGGATTATACAAGGTGGTGGACATCATGTGTGCTATACAGGGCTTAGACGTGGGGGAGAGAGCGATAAGAGAAACAGGTTGAATGTTTTCGAGATGAAATATTAGAGAAGGATGACCGAAGTGACGCTAAGGAAAAGGATCAATGGTGACCTTGTTCGAGTTAGAACTGGGATGGTGAAGAAGTTGGAGGATTAAATGTATTCAGTGTCAGAGGAGGTTCAAACACATGGCGATTATAGATGATTGATGATTTAAGCGGAGGTAGGTGGTTGTAGAACTTGGACTAGAGGACGACCTGAGTTTTCGAGCGATAGGCAGGCTTTATGGAAGACAGACACAAGTGGAAGTAGCGAGAGAGCGTGCATGAGTAAAGGATGATTGTAAGCTAATGGAGTTTTGACGCGGCGCTGATGAGCTTACCCGCCCATGGCGTCTCGATGAGAAACTGGACGGAAGTTGGGGCGGGCCTGGCACTTATGACGCAGCAGAGGTAAACCAGTGTAAGCTGTCGGATCATGCCGCAGACATTGATCTCGGACGTCATTTCCGATCCGAAATTTGTGCTGCGGGATCCTGACCAGACCTTTAAGCGCTTTCGAGCTGTGTTTATGTTTGTGTGTGTATACGCGGGCAGAGTGTGGCCCGCGTCTTGCAGTCGCTATCCCTTCTCGGGCATTCGACTTTGCGTCTGTATTGATCATATTTGCCTACATCAGTTCACATCAGCTGGGCGCAAATATTTTTTATTCGTTTGTAATTTTAAGAGTGTAGAGATGAAAAGGGGCAAGATAATATCCATGATCATTGCCATTGCATTTGGATGCTAACTGTTTCACAGTGAGACGAACAAAACACAGACCCCGGCTTGTGACTGTATGCAGCCAAGAGCAGCGATAGGCTTACATTTCTTCCACCGTGAACATTCGAATGCAATTGGAAATGATCACGAATAGGACTCATGTACTATCGGTTACATAGATAGACCTTATTTTGAATTTCGAGTTTTGTTTACGACATCCCTCCACAGAGTTTGTATGTTTTATAGTACGAACTTACATATATGCATTTCTTCCAGACGTTTGGCTGTGAAAATACAACCATAAAAACTTACCTAACTACATGCAATGGATTTAAATGAAGTGTAAATAAAATGCGAAATTAAAAATGTCTCAATCTTTATAACCGATAGTACTTGCCCTTTCCTTCAATATTGATTCACAAAATAATAGTCTTCAAAGTAATCTTACCTTCATCTATACAATTACCAAATTTGTATAACTTTGCCGATCTTTCCACATTGAAAAATTATACACGAAGAGAAAAAATTACGATCTGATGAATCAATTTAGGTCATAACATTAAGCCTGCAGTTGAATCAATTACGTTTATATAAATGTTGCATTGCACTTCCATACAATGGCAACATGCATACGTGGAGGTCAAATAAAGTCGGATGCGGAAGGCTATGTTATTTTATATAGCGCACCTCTAATTGAATGCCTTCTTGATTCAAGGTCTACTTTGTGAAACGCCAGATTGAATAAGACGCTTGTGTTCCCTGGCTGAACACCAAAATGCCACAAGGCATCTTGCGAATCTATGTTTTTATTCAGTTTGCGGGATCGTTCTGTAGTCCCCGGTTAAAACATAACAGAAAATTTGGCAAATCAAAGTTTTCTGCAATGGTCAAATCGAACGGGCAGACTGCTCCAGTCAATAGAGGGAAGGAAGAAATCTACAAAAACTAAACGAAACCGATCAATGCAGAGAAAATTCAGCAGACACCTCTTACTGGAAGAGATTTTGAAGCTATAAAGGACGCTGTCTTCAGTGCTTGCCAATTTTGTTCACGTATCCAAGTGCAAGTTTGCGCCAAAGGAGAATCAAGGCAAGAGACTACTTCCTCCAAACGCTGGTAGAAGTCATAAAATGAATCATTCACCCAATTTTGTCAAAATCCGAGAGTGTAATAACTATATTTACTCAAACGTAGCGCCCAACAAGGATTATTATCCCAAGGCCACAGCTTCACTGACGCAAAAAAAAAAAACGAAGACCGCTGGCAAGGGAGGCCAAGAATTGCCAAGGGAGGCCTAAGCACATTAACCAACAAGAACCCTCAGGCACAATTATTCCAAGTATTATGACCTACATCAGCGGCGCAACCACAATTTACCAGATCGTGAGCGTGTGTTGGTGTATGCGTGGGGGTAGAAGGGCAATTTCCATTATTCATTACAATGGGCGCTTAGCAAGCCGACTACTTTGACCTTCCCAATGCCTTCCTTCTTGAAGAGAGGGAAGGGGGGAGGATGAAGGAGGTGGGCGCTGCACAACCAACAGTAACGAGTTGGCGCAGTGCAACCAACGCTACCGAGTTGTGCGGCTTGCCAACTCGAACGAGTTGGCCGTTGAGCAGCTCTCCCCGACGAGTTGGGCACTGCAAGGCCAATGCGTAGCCGACGAAATAGTTGGGTGATGCACAGCAAACACTAATGAGTTGGATGACGCGAAATCAACGAAGACGAGTTGGGCGCTGCGAAGCAATGACTACTGGGTTTGACAGGTGAACAGGTGACTGAACAGGTGACTGTTCAGTCACCTGTTCAGGTGACTGAAACATTCATTCAAAAGGAGGAAGAACCCGCTATGGATTATATTCAAGGTGCAAATTATCTGCTCAGTGTGAAGAGGATAGTCTACATCAATGGAAGCATTCGTTAAAATTCTATCGCTTTGGAATAGTAGGTAAGATTGCTCTTCCATGTTAGATCCATGTTTACATCAGTATCACCCAAGAGTATAATTGACTTATTCTTAGCGATTGGATGCATGATACTAGCCTGATATTGAATTTAGGCCAAGTTTTGTGTTTTCAATCTATTCATTTCATATGTACATAGTATCTATAGGAATTGTATGGTTTATTAGTTTGGCAGTTGACTGGTTGATGTATATATCTCTTAGGAAGCAGTAGCTTCGTTACGATATTCTGTGTACTCCATAACGCATTATCCAGTTTTGAACCAGATATATCTGACTTCCATTGACGCGGTGTTCCAATAGCGAGAATAGCTGAACGATATGGATTTATTGTAAGTTATTATATTGTGTTATTATACTTCGTAATGATCGGTTGATATATGTTAAATTTGTAGTATTTTGAAATTTTGAATAGTTACCTCATACAGTTATAGTAATTTCACTATTTGGTTGGTTATTGCATCTTTCTTCCTATTTTATTATATCTTGACTGATCTACTATGTGTCCTTGAATTTTGTATGTTTTCTGTACCGTTTCAATCTTAGATGCAAGGTATTGGGTATTCTAAACAATTATATGAATATTAATATATTACGTTTGTATCTGCAATGTAGATCATTATTTCAGGTATATTTTAGTTAGATGTTGTATATTTTCAGCGTTTTACATATCTTTTTACATCCTGGTGCAATGTTTGACGTGGATATTATAGATATAAAAGATTCTATTTGTTTCCAACTGAGTTTATTGTTGCTACTTCGTTGTATATTTAGTGTAGGACCATACTTCAATATTTAGGAGACGTTACAAGAGTCCCCTTGGCCATAGGCTGTTGCGTATATGTCTATTTGTAAAAGTAGACCGATTCACTATGATGAATACCCTAGTGCATAACAATTTTTTAGGTGAATTAGAGCAGAGTAGAGAATTACGTAGTTGTTTTATTATTGTTGTATGATTTTTTTTCCACAATAATCATATGAATGTATTGCATCTTTGTGGAATTTCGTCATTGAACCCAAGCAAGTTCTGGTGTAAAATCGGCTTACACTCTTTGATGGTCATTTGGATTTTCAAGTTTATGTGGACGTTGGTCTTGACTTTCATGGGTTTGTTTGAGAGGTTATCCGACAAGCTGCTGAGCGTTGTAGTGATTGACTTAGGTCGTCAGTGAACAGGGCCTAGCTTTTCATGGCCACACACTCTTCAAGACTCATGTCAGGCCCATTCTTAACTACTGTACCTGTGTATGGATTCTTGGCTATATCCAGGATGTGACTTTGCTCGACGTTGTTCAGAGATGATTGACTAAACTGATGCGTGGTAAGTCTGAGGTATTGTGCCACGACTGGGTGTTAACTCTAAATATTATATATTAGTGGTAGATGGCAGAGAAGTGACCTAGTAAAGCATTGTAGAGTTTGTTATTATGACACATTGGGATTGGTTCTTGTTCTACTAGAGGCATAGCATCAGTTAGGTCTAGGAATGTTATAGATTTGAACGGACATCGTAGTATTACTTCATTATGCATGAACTCAGTGTTTTGTTTTACAGACAGATACTTTTCCGTATAGTTTTTTATGTTAGTATATGATCTTAGTCCTGTTTCAGTTCACCTCAGGAGTTCAGGTACAGGATTATTTCACTTTTATTTATTACAAGATCGGTAATGTACATCGGCATCATGTATTGATCGACCATACACGTTCCATATTGGTGTAGGTTATATCCTCTACGGTATGGCAGGATAAGCCAAAGATAATAGTTTATCAATGTCAGTTAGGGAAATGTGGAGAATCTCATTTAGGTATTTAATAGTTGTTATTGTTGTAGGTTTTTGATTGGTCATCATAGGAATATATCTGTATTAGGTATAAATTTGCCTAAATTCGTGGAATGTTGGGTATAAATTAGCTTAACTGTATGTAATGGTCCAAAAAATTAGTATGTTCTACCTCTCGACATTGGATTTGGGTCCATTTCATGTAGTCTTGGAGAACTTAACTGTATGTAATGGTCCAAAATATTGGTACATTTTCACCTCTCGACATTGGATTTGGGTCCCTTTCATGTAGTCTTGGAGAACTTATATGCCGGATTTGGAAAAAATTGATACCTTTAAAAAACTTTTAGTTTATTGTACATCTTGATTTTGTTATCCGCTCGCATGTCCTTACTAGATGCTTATTCCCGCAAGTCAAGCTTTTATAAATGTTTGTGATACGTTTGCAGTTTGTACAGTTAGAAATTTTTGATTAATTCAGGCTTAGTTATGAGATTTTCTTCCAATTCAGTATATCTGACTTATATGAGCATTTGCGATATCCACTGTAGCATTTTTTTACTGAAGGCTTGTTATTTAGAGGGGCCGTGAACCTAACCCATCCCTACCTAATCTAACCAAGGACTATATATTTTTCCCCGTTTTCATACTTATGTTACGTATTTCTTCATTGATTTAAGCTTTATTCAAATCAAACCTCTCCACTTGGTTCTTTAGTTTTTACCAATCTTCACCAGTTCATGTACATTGAATTTGGCTTTGCTTGATACAAGTCCAGTAATATTGACTATTTTCAAGTAATGGTAGGTGATCGCTAGCTAGTAGACTGAAGAGTTCAAAATGATTATGTAAGCTTACTGCATATGTCAGTGATTGTTAATGGTGTTAAAGCGTCAGCAAGGTTTATGTATGGTTCTACTGTTGGAATATATTTTTCGCTGTAATGTTGGATTTGTTACTCCTACCATTCTTCGTCTATTATAACGAATATTGAATAAATACACCAACATTTTACTACAGATCTGTGAGGTAAGGTACACAGTCTACAAGATCTAGGATATGTCTAACGTACATAATTAGCGAGATACACATCAATGTGCGACAACATAGATCAATGAATGCAAAATGGGTTGGCATACACTGCCAGATGCATTAATCCCTAGGCGACCTAGCCATCTTGACCAATAATTATATATTTTCATTCAAGTTTGATGGCTATGTATGATATCAAGTTATTTTTTTTGTGCGATGTACTAATGAAATCACTCCACATGGTTCTATTTTACGTTTTTTTCTATTATCACACCATGTACACACATACACACATTTATACGTATATTCAGAGCTGGTGCAGGCGGGTATATGCCGGCATAATTCAGGCGTACACAGGGTGGAGGTGCCGGCCTAATTCAGGCGTATAGAGTCGGGACACTGACTCCATTCTCGGCATGCAGCTAGCTATTACAAGTTGATTACATTTTGTTTTTCGCATAACATTAGGCCTAACATTGCTCGCCTAGGTCATCAACTGTGCATGATGTATGTGTATAGGGCTATGCACGTATGTTTAAGCGTATGTACGTGTTACACGAGTTGAAAAAATGTATAACAAAAATTTAAAATTTAAATCTAATTTCAAATTTTCGAGGGATAACTTTTCACGCAAGTAGCCAAGTTATAACTTCAATATACCGACTTGACTCCGTTACCCCCGCAAATTTGAGATTTTATTGAAATTTTGAATTTTATATTTCTGTTTTACATTTCTTCTAACTCGTGTAACACGTACATACGCTTGAACATACACATGCACATACGTACACAGCCCTATACGCATACATACTTACTCAGTTGATGACCTAGGCGAGCAATGTTAGGCCTATTGTTTCGCGAAAAACAACATGTAATCAAGTTATATTAGCTAGCTGCATACAGAGATTGGAATCAGTGCCACGTTGAGTGTAAGTGGAGCAGTACGGCTCGTCCTCAAATAGACAACAAAAATTAGTTCACGTGTCTTGGAAGAAGTAGTTTACGTGTCCTGGAAGAAGAAATCTTCGAAGATAATATGAGTCGTATCGAACAAATATTGATTAGTGTTGCAAATACCAGTTATCTCAGAATGGGTGAAACAAGAATCAATTGAGTGGGAAATAACCTTTATAAATAAATGAAGGATAGATGAAGTCGGCCTTGAGTAACTTATGTCGACGGGTTACAGTCGTATGCAACAAAGTTCAAGGGAAATAAGAAAGCAAATCTCGAAATTCATATAATCCAAGTGGAAAATCACCATCATGAGTGTAATAAAGCTGAGGAAGTGGAAAACAAATTGTACCTAGGAGCAAAAGAAAATCTGGATCGTATGCCTGGATCGTAATTCCTCAATGATGAATATCAGAATGACTTTGAATTGGAGAAGTTTCGAATAATTAGGGTTCAAGAAGAAGAAACAATACATTTGTGGACTCACGGGAACGAAACAGCAGTCAGTATTCGCATCAAAGATATGATGGAGTACGTGAAGGACTCCGAGAGGGAACTGAAATATAGTGATGGTAAGTATGGTTGGATGTACGAACCATGCAGTTTCAAATAAAAAAAACGAGGTAGATGGTATTGATGACGCCATCAAGGTCTGTAAATAATGTCAATACAAATAATAATATACCATGAAAATCTAAATTAAATGTTTATATAATTCTGAACTCATAGGTTAAGCAAGAAATTGCAATAAAATGCAGCAAGTCAGTTAGTCTGAGGTATCACCAAATTGTCGAAATCGGTAAAAGAATGAGTTTGAAGGTATGGAACGAAACTAAAAATGTCGCTCATCACAAATTTAAACATTGCCATAAAACCTCATAAAACTTATCTTGGGGGTGAATGATCTAGATGTAATACAGATTGGTAGGATATAAATCAGATCCGATTAGATCTTGCTCAGACAAGTTTGTAAATCTGTTGTGGAAGGGTGGGGTATAGCACAGTTCGTTCGAAAATGATGGGGTAACGGGGTCTGTAATCTGTGCAAAAAAAAATTGAATAAACAAATCCACCAGTATGTGTGACGACATCTGAAACGAAATCGTCGTCAGGAATATGAAAGCTACAGAAAGAAAATGTAAACCAGAGGTGCAAGTCGTCAAAGGATGTAGTGACAGGAGGTATTGAAGTTAATTAGGTTAACCTAGTGCGAGCCCATGTATCCGATTGTATGAAGCTTGAAACAAATACGAATTACTCGTAACATTCAATCCATTCAAGTTAGGAAATGGGGCCTCTCTGCTAACTAATAGGAGTCGAGAGTGACAATGAAATAAATAACATATGAGGTAAAGTGGTATTTAGAGTTGTGTGGGGGGCTTCATGGGTGAACATCAATGACTGAAAACCATACAAAAGGTTAGGTTAGGTTTTTGATGGGTGCGAATAACTCAAGTAAAAGTGATGTAGAATTGTGTCAAAAAAAAACAAGAATCATAAGAAAATAGCTAAAACAATCAAACAAACGATGTAATTTACCAATGAAAAATAGATTAAATTTGCTTGATCAAAATAGGAAGAGTGTATCAAAACTGCAAAGGATAAATCCCAAAACACTGAAAAAATCGTACGTAAGAATATAACCATGTGAAGTGATTTGATAAGTATATCGCACAAAAAAATAACTTGATATCACACATAGTCATCAAACTTGAATGAAAATATATAATCATTGGTTTAGATGGCTAGGCTGCCTATGGATTAATGCATCTGGTAGTGCATAGAAACCAATTTTGCATTCATTGCTAATTGATCTATGTTGTCGTACATTGATATATAGTTCGCTAATTTTGTACGTTGGATCTTATAGACTGCGAACCTTACATCACAGATCTGTAGTTAAATGTCAGAATGGATTTATTAAATATCCGTTATAATAAACGAAAAAAGTCAGGAGCAACAAATTTAACATAACAGCGAAAAACAATATTATTATAGTAAAATAATACATAAAACCTGCCAACGCTTCAACACCCATAACAATCACTGGCATATGCGGTAAGCTTACATAATCGTTTTGAACTATACAGTCTACTAACGAGCGATCACCTAACATTACTTGAAACTAGTCGATATTACTGGACTTGTAACAAGCAAAGCGAAATATAGGGGTACATAAACTGGTAAAGATTGGTGAAAAACTATTAAGCCAAGTGGAGAGGCTTGATATGAACAAAGCTTAAATATGAAAAAATACATAGGTATGAAAAAGGAAAAGAATATACAATCCTTGGTTAGATTATGTTAGGATGGGTTAGGTTTACGACCCCTTTACATTGCCAACCTTTAGTGAAAAAAATGCTACAGTGGACATGGTGAAAGCTCGAATAAATCAGATATTCTGAATTGAAACAAAATCTCATAACAAAAATCTGAATTAATCAATTTCTAACTGTACAAACTGCAAACGTATCACAAACATTTATAGAAGACTTGCGGGAATAAGCATCTAGTAAAGACATGCGAGCGGATAACAAAGTTACAATGTGCATGAAACTAATGGAGTTTTTTTAAGTGTGTTAATTTATCCAAATCCGGTATATTAGTTCTCCAAGACCACTTGAAATAGGACCCAAATCTAATGTTGAGAGGTGAAACATACAAATATTTTGGAATACTACATCCAGTTAAGCTAATTTATCCCAAAAATTTACATTAATGTAGGCAAATTTATACCTAATACAGATATAACTAATCAAAAACAGACAACAACAACAACTATACAATAGCTACTAAATGAGATCCTCTTCTCTACCCTAACCGACATTGATTACTATGATATACGACTTATCCTGCCATACCCCAGAGGATATAACCTACACCAGTATAGAAGGTGTATGAACAATCAATATATGAAGCCAATGTATATTACCGGTCTTGTAATAAATAAAAGTGAAATGATCCTGTACTTGAACTCCTGAGGTGAATTGGAACAGTACTTAGATCATATACCAACATAAAAAAAAAACGGAAAAATATCAGACAGGAAAACAAAACACAGAGTTCATGCATAGTAAAGTGATAACACTACGGTATCCGTTCAAATCTATAACGAATTCCTAGACCTAACAGATGATATGCCTCTAGTAGGACAAAAACCAAGCCCACTGTGTCATAACAACGGACTCGACAATACTAGGTCCCTTTTCGGCAAACAAATTTTGAGTTAACACCCAGTCATGGTACAATACTTCAGACATACCACGTATCTGAACAACGTCGAGCAAAGTCACATCCTGGACATGATCAAGAATCTATACACAGGTACAGTGGTTATGAATTCGCCTGTCACGAGTCTCAAAGAGTGTGACCATAAAAAGCTGGGCTTCTGTTCACTGACGACATAAGTAAATCACTACAACGATCAGCAGCTTGTCGGATAATCTTTAACAAACCCATGGAAGTTAAAACCAACATCCACATAAAATCACAAATTCACGTTTAACTTGGACGAACTCCAAATGACCACCAACCAGTGTAAGCCGCCTCTACACCAGAACCCATCTATCCAGTAAATCGTTTTCTAAAATGTTAAACTACACACTTGCTAGGGTTCAATGACGAAATTCCAAACAGATGCAGTACGGATTTATACCTCTTAAACATGCATTACTATGATTTTCGTGAAAAATCATACCACAATAATAAAATAATTACGTAATTCTCTACTCTGCTTTAATTCACGTTAAAAAGTGTAATACACTAGGATGTCCATCATAGTAAATCGGTCTACTTAAACAAATAGGCATATACGCAACAAGCTTTGGCCAAAGGGACTCTTCACATTCCTCCTAAATATTGAAGTATGGCCCTACACTAGAAATACAATCAAGTAACAACAGCAAGACCAGGTTTATAACAAATGGAATCTTCTATATCTATAATACCCACGTCAAACATTGTACCAGGATGTAAGAAGATATATAAAACACCAAAAATATACAACATTCAACTAAATTATACATGAAACAATGTTCTACATCGCAGATACAAAAGTGATATATCCTAATTTTCCTATAATTGTATAAAATACACAAAACTTTGCATCAAAGATTGAAACTGTAAAGAGAATAAACTAAACTGAATGAAATATACTAAAACGGTCATGATATGATAAAATAAGAATGATGCAATAAACGACCAATTATGCCTGAAATAGTGTGCTACATGGACGATACAAATCTAAAATATCCTAAAAAAAATCCTAGAACTGTAAGAGATAACTCATCAAAATTCCAAAACCACTACAAATTCAACATATAACAACCCATCATTACTATATAAACATAAAACAATATAATAACTTACAATAAATCCATATCGTTCAGCTACTCTCGCTATTGGAAGACCGCGTCAATGGAAGCCCGATATATTTGGTTCAAAACTGGATAATGCGTTATGGAGTATACAGAATCTTGTAATGAAGCTACTTCATCCTAAGAAATATATACATCAACCCGCCAACTGCCAAACTAATAAACCATGCTATTCATATAGATATCATATAGCTACACATGAAATGAGTAGATGGAAAACACAAAACGTTGCCCAAATTCAATATCAGGCAGGTACCAAGCATCCAACCGCTAAGGTGGAGTCAATTAGACTCTTGGGTCATGATACTGATGTAAACGTGGATTCAACATGGAAGAGAAATCTCACCTACTTTTCCAAAACGAGAGAATAACGAAATGCTTCCATTGATATAGACAATCCTATTCACACTGAGCAAATAATTTGCAGCTTGAAAATAATCCATAACGGGTTCGTTCTTCATTTGAAGGAATGTTTCAGTCACCTGTTCAATTTTGAATCTTTTTCTGCGTCCGATAGCTCACAACAGAAAAATCGAAAGAAGGAATTACTGCATGAGTAACTAAAACAAAGCGCAAGGGTACTGATAAAACAATCGCAGAACATAATAAATAACTAATCGAATCTATCCAACGTGTAAATTGATCAACAGCGAACGATTTATAAATGATACCTTGTAGGAAAAATTCATCATGAACGTGTCTGGAAAATCAACATTCGTGTAGGTAAGTGTGAGATTTAAACCTTCAATAGTGCATGGAAATTATTATCCAACGGTTAGATTTATTATCAATAAAAAAATCATCTTATAAAGGCATGTTATCAATACCCCAAAACATTCAGAGGACAGCATTGAAAATGCATATATGCAACATGCCATGCTACAAAATTGTAATACAGTATGCCCAGCATTGAAATGCAAATACCTATATGTTTCATGCACACGTTTTATGTATTTAACCTATTAACATATATAATCTATCCACATATATAACCTACACCTTATGAACAATACGAAAGCTATCCGTCCATCCGAATGTGTCACTCACCTCCGTCCCCTTCGCGCCGCTGACTCCGGTCAACCCCAGCCCCACCGCTAATAAAGCCCCATCTTATTCCTCCACATTTGCGTTTGCGCCTATGTACTCTACTACTGCGCAGCCAACACTAATGAGTAGGCGCCGCGCAACAAACGCTTACGAGCTAGGCGTTACGCAGCAAACACTACCAGGTTGTGCGTCGTGCAGCCAACGCTAACAAGTTGAGCGATTCTCAGCCAACGCTTACAAGTTGAGTGCTGTTCAGCCGACGCTAACGAGTTGAGCACTGCTCAACTAACGAGTTGACCGATGCTCAGCCAACGCTAACGAGTTGAGCGCTGCTCAGCCAACGCTAACGAGTCGAGCGCTGCTCAGCCAGCGCTAACGAGTTGACCGATGCTCAGCCAACGCTAACGAGTTGAGCGGTGCTTAGCCAACGCTAACAAGTTGAGCGCTGCTCAGCGAACCCTTACGAGTTGAGCGCTGTTCAGCCAACGCTAACAAGTTGAGCGCTACTCAGCCAACGCTAACGATTTGAGCGCTGCTCAGCCTACGCTAACGAGTTGATTTGATCCAGTAGGCTCGCACGCCTCTCAGTGTGAGAAAAAAAAACTTTTGAACTTAGAAGTATTAGAACATTTTAGCAATGTAAGACGCACGCTGGTGCGCACAAGAAAAAAGCTTAGACGAAACAGATCTCCGCTTCATATCATTTAGATCTTCAAGAGCAATATATACGCACGCTAGTGCGTACAGATAGCATCGTCGAGACTAGTACAAGGTTTACGGCTTCACGGACTAAGTCAGCTCCAGCAGCAACCCAGCACGACCTAGACCGCCACGCGGTCCAGGTCGACCACATTTATTCAGGTAAGACTCAGACGGAATGAATCCTCGCCTCCAATCATTTAGAACTTCAAGAGTAATACGTACGCACGCTTGTGCTCACAAGTATCATCGTTGGGACTGGTACGAGGTTTACGGCTAAATGGGCAAAGTCAGCTCCGACCGCAACGCAACACAATGTTTACAGCTACGCGGTCTAGTTAAGTAAAGGTACAGATTAGTTAATTTAGGTAAGATAAAGACTCGGACGAAAAGAATCCCACTTCCAACCCCTCAGAACTCCAAGAGTAATATGCACGCGCGTTAGTACGAACAGATAGTATAGTCGAAATGGGTACAAGGTCATGGCTTCACGGATTTGATCAACTCCAACCGCAACGCGTCACAAGGTCCATAGCTACGCAGTCAAGGTCAACCGCAGGAACTACATATGGTCCGTGCACGCGCAAGCAAGGACAGACTGGAGAAAAAACACATTCACAAAATCCCAAACAAAAACTCCCACACAAATTCACTAGCATTGCTTTACATGACAAAATTGTTGATCGCGAAGAAGGAAGTAAGGGCAGGTTTGTCACTGGCAGAAAAACTGCTCGGATTGATTTCGCATTAGTTAAGTAATCCAAATCCCCCGGGTCTTCCGGAGCTCCCTCGTCTCAGCTCATCTCTGCTTGTCTCGAATCATTTCGGCCAGTATTAGCTCGTCGCGACCAGCTCGACTCTCCTCAACAATTTACATGTTTCGACTGATCTCGACGCCTCTCGACCAGCAACGGCGTGGCTCTCCCTCTCTGCGCTATAGTAATCATGTGGACTGTAATAACACATTTTTTCACTCAAGCGTTTTAGCGTGGGAGTGAGGTAGCAAAGGTACCTTGGGTCCCAAAAGAGCCCGACGAATCCCGAAGGGTAACCCAAGTATCCCGGGTCCCCCGAGCTTCTTGGGTCCCCTCGTCTCGGCGCGCCTTGAATCATTTCGGCCGGTCTCAACTCGTTGCACCAGACTCGACTCGCCTCAACGTGTTTCGAATGATCTCGACGCACCTCGACCAGCCTCGACACGGCTCTCCCCTCTGTGACAGTAATCCACGGACGGTAATAGTTCATTGTTCCACTCAATCATTTCAGATATTCAAATTTCCCCATGTACAGTTTTTACAGGGTGGGGAGGGGGAAGCAGGGGTCCAAGGGTTCAGAGGGGCCTCAAGCTGGTCTCAAAGTTCCTCATGGGGGTCCCAAAAGGTCTCAAGGGTGTTGCAAAGGACCCGGGAAAGGTCCACAAGTGGGTCCCTCCAAATCCTCCTGATCTTCCAAGTCCCCGGGTTCCCGAAACCTCCGGGTCCTTCGAGTACCCCCAATTCCCGGGTCACATAGTCTCAACCAACCTCGGTTCGTCTCGATTCATCGCCTCGCCAGTGGACTCGTCTCCACTTGCCTCAACCGGCCTCGACTCGCCTCGTCCCCTTCACGCACAGTACCATTCAACAGCAATATTATTCCACCATTTAGCCATCAAAACGCCTAGCTGTGCTCGGACATTTATTAGGCGCCAGGGAGTGTGCAAATTCTACCACCGTAGGTTGGACTAGACTAACTAACACACCGCATAGTCCACCTAGGGCGCATGTGGGCATCTAACGATTCATAATTATATAACTAATCCAAAATTGATCACCATGGAAACAGGGCAGAGAAAAATAATAGAGCCTATGAAAGAAGAAATAATGTTACTAAAATACAGCGTTAATGATCTATAAATGAATAATCATCCATCCACCCCAAGCTAACGAGTTGAGCGTTGCTCACCTAACGCAAATAAGTTGAGTGCTGTCCAGCCAACGCTGAGTTGAGCGCTGCGCAGCCAACGCTAATGAGTTGAGTGCTGCTCAGCCAACGCTGAGTTGAGCGTTGCTCAGCCAATGCTGAGTTGAGTGCTGCTCAGCCAACGCTGAGTTGAGCGTTGCTCAGCCAACGCTGAGTTGAGCGCTGCGCAGCCAACGCTAACGAGTTGAGTGTTGCTCAGCCAACGCTGAGTTGAGCGCTGCGCAGCCAACGCTAACGAGTTGAGTGTTGCTCAGCCAACGCTGAGTTGAGCGTTGCTCAGCCAACGCTGAGTTGAGCGTTGCTCAGCCAACGCTAACGAGTTGAGCGCTGCTCAGCCAACGCTAACGAGTTGAGCGCTGTGCAGCCAGCACTTAACGATATGCTTCGATTAGAGGGTTCATCTCCACCGAAACACTGAAGTGAGCCTTAGTGAGGCACTCCGTAGGGCGAGAGCCTTAGTGAGGTCCTCCGTTGGGCGTGAGCCTTAGTGAGCCTCCGTTGGGCGCGCGAAGATGAGCTAAATTTTGACAGGCTCGCACTCTAGCATGTCATAGCATTTGCAGTACAGCAAGCCCAGCCTAGGCGTGGTGCCCAGCCTAGGCGTGGTGCCCAGCCTAGGCGTGGTGCCCAGCCTAGGCGTGGTGCCCAGCCTAGGCGTGGTGCCCAGCCTAGGCGTGGTGCCCAGCCTAGGCGTGGTGCCCAGCCTAGGCGTGGTG
>SDVV010010295.1:0-16312 GCA_016164225.1 Gammarus roeselii
ATACATAAACATACACATACACATATACATGTACATGCACACAAATATACATACACACACATATATATATACATACATAAACATACATATACACATACATATGTATATGTACATAAGTACACACTCATACACACATGCATATATACATTAACTTCTTCTCCGTGCCGGGCATGTGGGATATATCCTCCACAATATCGGAACAGATTAATTGCTTCTGGAAAACATACCGGACTATATAAAGTAGTTTTAAACTATCACAGCTGATGCTCCTACACGACCTCGCGCACGAAGGTGTGCGAACCGACTAGAATCTACGGATCTTCGTGCCCTACGGGGGAGCGTGCGATTACTCGCGTTACGGCTCCGCTGGAAATGAGGCCCAAATCAAAATCCACTTTCAACTGGGCATTTTTTAGAAAACATCCGCTTCTTAGAATTTTTAGCGCATTAGTTATGAGTGATTGTAATCAGTAACAATATTCGTGTTTATGTGATATTCTAACATAGATGATTGAAATTAGTACATCAGTTTGTAATATTAGAATTGAACTATCCATCTTATGTTAATCGCTCCATCCGATGTCTTCTTTTCATTCCTAACTCAGCTGAAGAGCATCAAGCTGACTGGTACTGTGGATGGCTTGCCGTGGAGCGCATCCTTGAGTCATGAACAGGTGAAGATCGTCCACGATGCTTCACTGGCACTACACCGCTTGGCGGCCAAGGCCCTCATCCGACACTGCTACACCGACGACTCAGGTCAGTAGCGTCTATACCGGCGACCTGGGTCAGTACGGCTGACATGGTAACACTAACAACTCGGGTCAGTAGGGCCGACAAGGATACTCCGCTGACTCAGGTCAGTAGGGCCAAGACGGGTACACCTAACTCAGGGTCAACACTGCTACACCAACAACTTAAGTCTGTACGGCCGACCTGGCTACCGCGACGACTCTGGTCAATAGGAGCGTCACGGCTACACCAACGACTTTGGTAATAGGCCGACACGGCAACACTGACGACAAAGGTCACTAGGGCCATCAAGGTTACACCGGCGATCGAAATCAATGGTACCGACACTGCTACTCACGACGACTCAGGTTGAAGTCTGGCTACAGGACAACATAATTAATGTGTCCAGAAGTAAGTCCTCCATAGCGTTATTAACATCAGACAACAGTGAACCTAGCATCCACTCTCTTGTTACACTCAACCACACTTCCATACCCCACAGTCCTACGTTCTTTCCAGTTGCATAGGACACAGGAGTGACATTCAAACCTCACACAAACAACATCTGCACGTAAGCCAAAGCTAGACTAAACGAACGTCGGGCACTTTCCACAAATTCCTACAGTCACTCCAAAAAATTGATTATAACACTATTCCAAGAATTCATCAGACCAATCATTTCCTAGGCAAACACTGTCTGGTCTTCTTGACCTTGCTCTCGCACACATTTACTCCCTATAAAGAATACATAACGCGGTCTTACGTATCGCAACGGGCTGTGCACAGATCGCACCTATTACCCAACTGAAATAATTATTTCAATATGAGGTGGATACAATTTAATAAGAAAATTGTTGAACAATTCATCAGGCCCATAATCTCCTTCGCCAACACCTGCTCATCCTATGACCTTGCGCCAACACTTGCTTATCCTATGATGTGCGCCAACACCTGCTCATCCTATGACCTTGCACCTACACACATTATTTCTTTACTAAGAATACGGAACCCGGCCTTGCGCATCTCAACGGTCTGTTCACAGATCGCACCCATGCCCCACTTGCATGAGGAAACCGGGTCTCACTATTTTTGGAAATGATTGTGAGCCCGGCACATCCGTGCCACCACCTGTTGAACCCACGTTAAACCAACCGAAACCTGCATAACACAACGACAGCACACTTCGGCTCTCCTTACACGACCATTCCTCGTCCTACAGACAACACATCTATGCACAAAAAGATGCACACGCACACACACACACACACACACACACACACACACACACACACACACACACACTCCACAGCTCATGCACTGGATGACCATAGAGTCAACAAGGTCTTACAGAATCACCCACCTGAGGTGGACGTGGAGGAGTTGGGATTGCCCAGGGGTGATAGGGTTCTTTTGTGACTGCTGAGGTACGTGCACCACACGGCTCTCCAGTCATACCAGCGTAGACTGGGAACGTCCCTGCCGATATCCGTCTGAGATACCAGGGTTCGGCCGATACGGGCGAGCACGCCATGACGTCCTGCCCAGCCATCGCACCCGGCAGGTTCAACCATAATATCACGTCTGTGCGTGATCTGTGGGAACGTTCGCGTGACAGCATCGACTTCCCCAAGAGTGCAGGCCTTATATAAGGGCCTGCACCTGCTGAAACATTCCCAACATTCACATGTTGGTGGGTACACGGGCTTCAGGCTGAGCGCCAGCTGTGGCTCCTCCACTACTGGAAGAGTTAGGGCTAAGCAACAACAACAACAGGACCCACGTCACCGAAATATACATAACAGACCAATAGCGCACATCTGCTCCCTTTGCACCACCATTCCTCAACGTACAGTTCACACATTATTGCACAAACAGATACACACGCACATCACAGTTCTTGCACGGACTGATCAAGCCATCGCCGTCCTACAAAGTCGCACACCGGAGGTGGACGTGCTGGAGTTGGGGTTTCTAAGGAGTGACAGAGTTCTTCTGTCAAGGCCAGAGTGCGGTCACCACACGACCATCCAATCACACCAACATAGATTCTGTAACATCATTTCCGATCTGTGTCTGATGTCCGGTTCGGTCGATCACGTCGCGATGTCGTGCCCAGTCTTATCACGTAAGTGCGTATCTGTAGGTGGGCACGCGAGACTGCAATAACTTTCTCAGTGGTGTAGGTCCAATTTAGGGGACTGCGCTAGCCATGAGATTCCCCACTTGAACACGTCAGTGGGTGTCCGTGCTTTCGGGTTCTTCGCCAGCCGTGGCTCTTCCACCATAGAAAGAGCTGGGACTTTGAAGCAGCCGATACACAACAACATCTTGAGTCAGTAGGGACGATACGGCTACACCGATGAATCAGGTGAGCTTCTATGTTTCGGGTGCCTTCCCAAACCGAACTTCTACGATGAAGTTTGTTACTTGTCGCTTACATTTTGTGTTCTGGCTGAATGATCCCTGGCGTTGTTACTTATGGTTCTAATATAATATAATGCCAAAGCTTTTGTTTTCGTCATGTTCTTTTTGTTAGGTATTTCAAAATATCTTTTCGCTTTCACATTTTACTTTATTGCCGATAGCGCCGTATCCTCAAGAACAAAAAACTAATTCCTTATGGTGGCTGCAGCCCTGCTGTGGCCTTGGGCCTGACACAACCACCAGTTCGTCGCCTACAGCCACATACAACACAGCAAGAACTTTTCAATTTGTTTCGAGCATCGATAGATTATGCGCAGTACTAAAAAAAGACAGATCTGAGTGATCATCCAACTCCATTCTGCCTACATTTCCGTAAATCTTCGTGACTGTGCCAGAACGTGTACTAACACTGACGAGGTACTGACGTTATAGATTACTAACTACGTCCTTAACTCTAAAAACATAGGTTACGTCGGGGATGTATTCCTAAAAACGAGTCAAGTTTTGTCATCTGAATGGATATATTCGGAGGCAAAATGCGCTAAAAATCCCGGGCGCTCTTATATAATCTAGAGGCAAAATCCAAAAGGAAATCCGGTCACTATAATCTAATCCAGAGGCAAAATAAAGTCGCAATAGAGCTCTTTTGATTTTGATTACAATAAACTTTGCATTGTCTGCTCATTTCCTCTTCCGACTCCGACTCTGGCGGAGATCTGATCTCTGGTACCCTGAGACCTGAATGTGTTGCCCAACACAGGAGTAGTTTATCCATGATTCTCTTACGATTGACCACCCCCTATTCGTGCCCTACTGACCATACTTCTTACTATGAATGACGATTGTCTGTGCCAAAAAATATGCTCCCTGAGTGACATTAGGATGTAATCTCAATTGTGGAGAAATTCTAGAGAAGGAAGCCAATAATGTTTGAGTGATGGGATAAGGAAGGGACATGGATGTGTAAACATATATAAATGGTCAATCCCCTTTAACGGCAACCTCGCGAGTTGAAAGATGCACTGTCGGGGTAATGTACGTATTTGTATGTTTACTATCGTGCGACAGAAGAGAAGAGCCTAACGAGGGTAAGGAGTGTGGCGGCTCAGTCAAAGGAGTATTTGGGAGGTTGATTGAATGGAAGAATATTTCGGAAACTTAATAATAGGTATGAATTGGGAGATGGTTCGTCTTTTTTGTTACGCCGCGCCAGGTTTTGGTTTGCACCGTACAGCTCCTGAAAGGAGAACAAAACCATACTCAGAAAAACACCTTTGTATTTTGACACTGTCCCCATTTTGTTTATCAGATTCAATTATGCTATGTTTGTTCAGAAGCAATTAACCTCGTTGGATAAGCTCACACCTTCTTTGGTTATGTTGCATCAAACACAAACCTAACACCTTTCAAAGTTGGTCGGTTCGTTGACGGATCAGTCTAGTTTCGTCCACCTAATTAGCGACACTCTAGGCCTGTTTGGATGGAATGATCCTGATGTTGTTGAAGCGTTCGTAGGTACTGGGTTGAATTCCACTATTTATCGTTCGTTAGGCAGTGTGCCCTACCAATATCGACACCTTGATCGACAGAGAAAGCAACGAGCGTCTCTCATAACGTTTGTCATGAGATACGCTAGTTCAGTCAAACCAACTTCCCGGCAACACGTGTCCAGCTTATCTTATCGACTACACGGTTTCTCCCCTCGCTTTGCTCCAAGGGCTCCAACATCTCAGCCAATAGGATCGCTTCTCTCCACCGCATTCGTCACAAAATACGCTCCGCCCCTAAATGGTTCCCTTGATACTTTCATGTGAGAGGCTTTGCGATATGTTGTTGCTAACCAGTGTAATGTAATCACGTTACAAAAATATATGTGCCATTTTTAGGAATGATTTGATGACGCAGTGGCCTGTAGGGGATCGTGCTGTCCCACACAATTAATGTGAAAACTCCAAACACCTCAGAAGGGCACTAGACTTTCAAATTTTCACCATTTCGTTTTGCTAGGTTAGTGTTGAACAATCTGTTGATACTTTTTCCGAAAGCGCTGGGTAGAAAAAATGATTGAATAATATCCTACGAAACCTCATTTTCTCGACCAAGAAGACTTCAGTCAATTTGTCACGCAGACGCGTTCAAGGTCAACAGCTGAATGCGACCGCTAATCCAAGTAATTTAATGATCACGCGAACGAGCAAAATTTATATATTGTTAGGAAGCCAAACTACTGTATACCAACAATAACCTGTTGTATGGAAGCTCCTCAGCTCGAAGAGTTGGCGCTGAGTAGTAATAGTACTAGAACGTGATCATACTAGCAGAATTGCAAAATAATCTTCTTCAAAACGAAGGTCATTCGTGCGCATTTCATCAGATGGTAATTGTTAATACGCTCCAGAAATTATATTGATATTATAAAATAGACTAGTTTGACGCTTTATATGACAGCCATGTTATTAAATGGACCCAATTTCACCGATATAAATCGCGCCCTACGGGGGAGCCTATTATGACTCACGTTGAGGCTCTGTTGGAATTGAGGCCCAAATCAAATCCACCGATATAAATTATAAACAGAATTACCATGGCGCGAAATCCAGTGAACCTTTAATGTCGCTACCTTGATAATTAATCGGCTACAAATATGATATGTAAAGTGATCAGTATTACTCACAATATATGAATATTACATATTGAACGACTTTGACTAATGTCTGCCACACTGGGAGATTTTGACTCATGTCTGTCACGCTACCTGACTTTTACTTCCGTCAGTCACCCTCTGAAACTTTGACTTATGTCTGCATCACTGAAGTAGTTTGGCTTATGTCCGCCACACTGAGGCTTTGCCTTCTTTGTGTCACTCAATGGGACTTTGTCTTATGTCTGCCGCACTACGAGAGTTTGGTTTAGGTTCGTCTCACTAGGAGAGTTTAGTTTAGGTTTTCCCTACCAGGAGAGTTTGGCTTATGTCTGTCACACTGTTAAAGATTGGCTATGTCTTCCACACTGGGAGAGTTTGCCTTGTCTGTCCCACTGGGAGAATTTTGTTTAGGTCTGACACGTTGAGAGAGTTTTGCTTATGTCTGCCATGCTATGAGAATTTGGCTTATCTGCCACACTAGGAGAGTTTGGTTTATGTCTGCCACACTACGAGTTTGGTTGATGTCTGCAACACTAGGAGAGTTTGGTTTAAATCTGTCCCACGAGTAGAGTTTGACTTATTTCTGCCGCACTAGAAGATTTGGCTTCAGTCTGCCCCCACGTGAATGTTTGGTTTACGTCTGTCATACCATGAGAGTCTGGTTTAGGTCTGCCACACGGTGAGAGTGTGACCTAGTTCTCTCAGGCTTGGAAAATTATCATACGTAGTTTCTGAAAATCGAAGGTTGATGCATGACCTTCAAACTGTCCTGACTGTGAAATGTGTCCTCCAAACTTGAAAACTGTTTCATCAGAAGCAAAACTTTTCAGTTAAGCTGGTCCTTCAAGTCCACTGGCGATCATTACAAGAACAAAGTTTTGTGATCCCAGCCAGTGTGGATGCGTTAATTATTGGTATTTGTTGCTGGGTGGCTTCTGAGTGCAATCTTTATTTTATTAGTAATTCAGTGTGAATTCGCTTCTGTCGAGTGTCTTGGCTTGAGCTAGGAGCTTAAAGTGTTTGTGTTTTACCAAGGTGTGCTGCACTAAAGTTTCCCGATAAGTGTTTTCCATGCATCATGGCTTAGGGCTTCAATTCACTGACAACGTATTGATTCAGTCCCTTGTCGAAATCTGTTTTTCTCGCGGCTTTTGTCTGAATGTGAGGATCTGTTTCAGATGGCGCCAGAGAAGAAATGATAGCCCTGAGTACAAGCAGCGGTGTGCTGTCCCGCTACACGGCTATGGTGGCCGTGGATCAGGATGGAAAGGCCTTCCAGGCACCTCAAGTGAATGTACCACAATACCAACAACAGAGCTTCATGTCAGCAATCCAAGATATTGTCGATGTAGGTGGGGCAGTGCAATCTAGACGGAAGTTTATGGTGGCACCACAACAATCTACGAATATTTCCTTCTCGCGTACAGGTCCATCGCTGAAAAAAACTGGATTCTCAACGGGGGATCCAATATTTAGCAATGCTTCTCCTGCTCTTCCATCAGCAGCAAGCGGTATAACATTTGGTTGCGCCGATCCTCCCTTTCCATCAGCATCTGGTTCTACACAAGCCTTTGGAGCATTTTTAAGAGGCCATAGAAATTCAGCATAGACATTTGGGGCCTCATCAGCGGGTTGTTTTTCTTTCGGTGCCTCAGCACCAGCTTTTCAAGAGAGGTCGGCATTTGCATCCCCACTGTGTGATGAGGTATTTGGAATCCATGCCTAGTTTCAACTTCGGTAAATTTGACTATACTGACTGCTGTAGGCATGACGGCTTATTGCTGAATGCAACCGGCAATGACGAAAAGGTGAAGGACTTTGCCGATTCAAAGTCTGCTACTGAAGAAGCTATGTTGTCCCCTGAAGACTTACTGATGTACTTGGTTGCTTGCCAGAAGTTCGACGGCTCTTGGAGGCTGGACGATGTTGCTAGAGCTGTGGCAGTTGACCGCTGTGATCTTCAGAAGGCCAAAACGGAGGTGAATGAATTATGTTTTCTCCGGTTATTTATTTAGCTCAGAACAAAGAGAGTGGTCGATATTTCCAAGTATTATTGACGCAAGATTCAAGATCTTGATGCATAATTTTTAAGACTACTTATCAGGTCACCAACTGCGCGTCGCCGTCAATAATACGAACATCTTCGAAATATTTAGTATTCCTTATTACCTTGTCACTCACATTGCAATCTTTCGAACAAGGAGGATATTACAGTACCCAGAATAACAAAATTAAAGATTGGATTGTGCGCGATTCTTGCCCTGATTGCGGGGCCCTAAGTTGAACTATAGGATTGATCATGATTGTCCAGTTGAACTTGTCGTTGGGTCATTTCCCGTGTGATTCAGGTACTCCTTGAGCACAAGGTACGGTAGTGAAAGGAACAAGTGTTTATGGTTGGTCTATAACGACCAGAAATCTTAATCACTCAAATCAAAAAGTCTAATGCAGAAACAAATCATATTTTTCTCAAGGAGTTGAACATGATATAGATTTTTTACGTGTAATATCAGGATAAAGCTTCTTCTCCAAAGTTGAGTTTGGACATGTGTCGAAAGATCGCTGAAATTCTGTGAATTTTGAATGCTTGATGAATCATCTCTCAACTGAATGTTAGCACCAAGGAAAATTAAATGAACCAAGAGCGCCTGCCGGGGTGTTCTGATTCGACAGATTTGAACCGCCCTCTAGGGGGTGGATTTATAGTTGTTCACTAATGAAGAAATCATTAGTGAGATTTATGTTCTCAATTTGGTTAAGAAAATAACTGCCAAACCAAATAAAATGTATACTTGACTACGGATGAGTGCAAGGGATGATTGTATTTAATTTGTATAGGGCAACCGGGCTGCCATCATGCGAGCGGACCTCAATTCGACTAATGAACTCAGAATAAAGCGTTTGAGCAAGTACCTGCGCTTTTTGGTGTAGTATATTGCCATTGTTAGTACGCTGTGCTCTTCCGTGAGTTTCTCTCTACGAGTTGGTTACTTTTCCTCGCAACATTCATGCTAGTCTCGTGCATGAGTTACCCTGCGTTGTTGCCGACCTCATGCATGGGACCTAGTTTTATTTTGTTTCGTTTTTTGAGTGTTGGCTATCTGTACGTCGCGGATCATCTGGTTCTGTCAGCATTTTTGAGAAGAAATTTCTTACTTTCGTAGCTCACAATAAATTTATGACAAGTGGATGACAGTAGATTTGCTTGGTCTTGTAACTACTTTCCAGTCCATCTTAATTTCTCCTTACGTCCTCCTTAGGCGTCTGAACAGTCCACTCTGTAAACTGGTCTGGCCATCGTGATCCTGCGGGAGGCCTTCAGCGACAGGAAGGAAGAGTGGCAGCTGCTTGCGAACAAAGCTAAGAGCTTCCTGCAACAGAAGATGAGAACAGCCAATAAGTTGAAAAGCAGTGTCACATTAGAGAGTTCTCTAGAAAGTTTGAAGCAGTTGCTGAAGGACCTGACAGCGAGGTATCCCATTCTTGCTTTTGTTATGACGATGAAGTAGAGTTCTTTTGAAACGGGGAAACTGATGGATGACCACGGATCACTTTCGACTTCTATGACCGCATGAGGTGTTCTGCTCTTTGACGTCCTTTAGTGATGATGCGTGTCCATTATCACTCTTCGTTGTGTGTAACACGTCAACGTTGATATTTCAACGTGTCAACACGTGGAAGCGAAGATTAGGTCATTTAACAACATGTAAAAAAAATCACGAATTAATTTGAAAAGATTACTCAGGCAATGATGCGTAAACTCCTCTTATCGCGAGACTAAATTAAAGATAAGTTCGATCGCTACAAATATGAAGGTTTTTTGTTGACTGCGTCTAGGCCAGGAATAGGTTCGTTTGGTTGAATTACTCCGCGACTAAAACAGGCAAATGATCAGAACAATGATACTCTTGTTTATGCTGGTTATCTAACTAGTGCATCAACCCATATTGATGAGTGTCTCGGCAGTCATGTTGAAACTTTTTGAAGGGTCCAGTTTGAATCAACGAGAAGGTTGCGACCTGCCTTTATAATTGATTAAAGGTACAAACCTTTCTAATATTCGAGTCGAGGGATTAACTGTTTTCGCATATGATGCGTATGGGTTCTTACTACTACTTCAAAATTGACCAAGTATGCGATGGAATTAGTAAGTTCTGCTAGGTTTCTCACCTCTAATGCATAGGCATGTGGCAACGCCACAAGGAAGAAATAAAAGTTCTACTTTGGAGGTGAGAATCCTAGTAGAACTTAGTAATTTCGTCAAATGGCGTTGCCGTCCGTAGCACGGAGTGGCAAGTGGTGAGAAAGCTATGAGGTTACTTTGGGGTGGACGAGTCAATTAAATGCATCAGGCAAGAAGCTTTGCGGAGAGGCAAAATCTTAACCAATGACGGAAAATGAACCGAGAAATTGACATTGCACACTGTTCTTCGCGTCTAAGCTCCAAAGTTCTTCAAGTTTTCAGGTTTTAGAAGCTTGTTTTTTTTTGCTGTATCAAAATAAGAGACTGTCACCGCTTTGAGCCGAACATCGCTCCGAAACCAAATAGTCTAAAGGTTAAAGTTTTCAACATGGAGAGATCGAATACCATCTCTTTAGAGCGAAATCTGTGCCGCACCTCGGAGCGATACCCCCTGGGGGTATCCCAGGTTCACCCGCCTTCCCGCGGCGTCCTCGTCAAACACCAAAATTTAAATTCTCCCTTTTGTGTAAATAAATTTAGAATTCAAAGATCCCCCCCACAGTCCCCCCTTTCAGTTTGTGGTTACATCCCCCCCTTAGTGCACAAAAAGGTGAGCCCCCCAATAACACTTTTTTTTTTTTCAATTGGAATCGAAACCAAATAAAATGAAGAAAGCTTCAAAAAACTGTACAAAAATTGACAAAAAAATCCTCAAAATCAAGCTTGAAGTTTAGTCTTAAGTGTATATTTAATTTCATCCTAGTTTTGAGGCAGTATATAAGTTTTCTTACATACAAACAATTTTGAATGCAAAAAACGCTCCA
This sequence comes from Gammarus roeselii, assembly GCA_016164225.1. NCBI lineage: Eukaryota > Metazoa > Arthropoda > Malacostraca > Amphipoda > Gammaridae > Gammarus > Gammarus roeselii. Next base: position 10,808 of record SDVV010010295.1, read on the forward strand.
CCATCAGTCACCCAGAACCCCGGGTAGAAACCGAGGATCAAATGGCGGGCAGGACCAAGTTCTAGCGCAGAGGGGCTGGTGACCCCTCTATAGCGTCGTATGCAAACTTATCAAAATCAAGGAGCGTTAAAGTCTTCATAACCTTCTCATCGACAGTAGACCTGAACCGGGCAGTAGACTATGTCAACGATGAGCGCTTCTCGAGGATAACAACGAATATTTTCTAATTTCAGAACACTCCAAGCAACCTAAAAAAAAAATGATGGTCTTTCCCGAGCTGGAGACTGAGAACTGCTCAGCGCCTTACAATGAAACCATGAACACCCAACTACAAGAGTTAAGAGGATAGAAGCCAAGGAAACCATGACCTGCGCATGTGCTTCCGCCTCTAACGCGTAACTGGGAACGTTGTGTTGCGTTGCTGCCGGAGCTGGCTTAGTCCGAGTAGTCGTGAACCTTGTACCAAATTCGACGATACTATCTGTGCGCACTGGCGTATGGGCATATACATGAGATTCTGAGGGGTTGGAGGCAAGGATTCGTTTCGGTTCATCTGAGTCTTTATCTTACCTAAATAAATAAATTGTATTTAAACAACTAAACCACGTAGCTGTAAATATTGTGTTGCGTTGCTGTCGGAGTTGAGTTTGCCCGTGTAGCCACTGACCTTGTACTAATCTTGACGATGCTACCTGTACGCACTAGGGTGCGTATATATACTTTAAGTTCAAAAGGATTGGAAGCGGAGGTCCGTTTCGTGTAAGCGTTTTTTCTTTTGCGCACCAGCGTGCGTCTGACATTGCTAAAATTTTCACTTTCTTTCTAACGTTAAAAGCGTTGTTTTGTTTTTTCCTCGCACACCTAGGCGTGCGAGCCTATTGGAATCAATGATCATCGAGCCCTACGGAGGAGCCTATTATGACTCACGTTGAGGCTCTGGTGGAAATGAGGCCCAGATCAAATCAAATCAGCCTCTAACCTCCCTCACTGATAACATCACTCTCCCCTAACCGAAACTCATCACGCCCGAACATCAAGAAATGCAAAAAGGAGATAATACACTAGATTTGACGACCACTACCTATTTAACAACGGCCCTAAATTCCCCGAACACTTGAAAATGACATATGATGTCAATGACAGACCGGATATTTGCCCATATACACTACGAGAAGAACTGGGCTTCATGACTGGCCGTCCAAATCTCAACATCACCGTCAGCGGTGACGATAGCTTCACCATTGAAGTAGACACAAAACTTCAAAGTGACACTATACTCTCCACAAACAGAATATGCGAAAAGCCTTGCAAAATCATACCACACCCAACTTTTTCCATGAGTTCAGGCCTGATTTACATCGAGGGTCTTCCGAGTGATGAAGCAGACGAATTCATCACCGGACTCGTCCAATACTAGGAATGTATAGTTGAAGCGAAATTCGCACCAAAAATCAAACCAAGAAGAAACACCACCACCTCGATCCTCCTGCTTAAATTCAATTGCCCCACCCCACCTGACTACATAGACATACCTTCCTTTGACGCCAAAACCAAGGTTACACCCTTCGAAAGACGTCCGATGCGATGCTATAAACGCCAGAAATACGGATACACGAGTCGAGATTGTCACGGTAAAAAAAGGTGCTCACACTGCTCCCAAGACGACCATGATAAACGGGACGATCCCTTGTCGTGCCCATCCGAAAAAGCTCACTGCTTTTACTGCAAAGTGAACGGCCACCCTACGTGACACGAAGACGGCCCCATGGACAAGACTGAGAGAGATCCTGCAATACCAAACTGTCCACAAAATCGGGCGACGAGAGGCTGCGGCCGCGATTCGATCCCCCCAGGGATCGAATCGTTCATTGCTCCCTCATTGCTCCCTCCTCATTGCTCCCTCAATGAACCCATTCATTATGATGAACTCGCTCTGCAAATAACTGGGAGGCAGACCGATAAACATAAACAGACAGGGAAAAAGGATCTGGCCCACGTCGTAAATATCGAACAGAGTAACGCTATACAAAGGATTAACAAAATAGACAAACAAAAAGTAACTGTCGAAATACATCCGTTTTTCAATGCTACAAGACGAATTATATACACTTCCAACCACACTCCCAAAACTGACCTAAGGGCTTTTGCAGCAGGTTTAGCAAAGGATTATGGAATCACCAACGTTTCCCTAGCAGAAGGGATTAAACCACGAAACATCCACACCACCGCGTACTAAATCACTTTCCCAGGACGTGACACACCGGAATTCATAGCAATCCCGGGCGAACAGGGAAAAACAAAAACTTACCCAGGTGCGACTTGATGGGCAAAGTGCAAAAAATGCCTGGAATACGGCTACGTCATCAAATACTGCAAGCCATACATACCCCAACGCTGTGAGAAGTGCGCCGACGAGCATGACCGAAAGGACTGCACAGCCCGCCAACCTAAATGCTACCACTGCTCATGCCTCCATGAGGCTGGCGACCGCGACTGCCCAAAGCAGATGGACCAAAAAGCAATGATAATCATTCAAGATCGCAGAGTCACGCGAAAACAAGCCATCCAAATCTTTCACGACGAAAACGCAAACTGACTTAATTTAGATTACGACAAAGCGGTTAAATCCACAACTTAGTCCACCCCACCTGACAACACTCGCGTACCGTCAACACAAATTATTACCATGACCCCAACACCCCTCTCAAGTACTAACAATACCACAACCAGCCCAGCGACCGCCCTCGTAATAGAGACGGGCGTCCCAAGCAATGAATCCACCAGTGCACAGGAGAGCACTGCAATGGATGCTGCCTCGGTCGACTACGAAGAGAGGTCCAATAATCCGGAAATCAAAAAACCGAGAGACTAAGATTCCTCCGACGACGACCGCGGGATACGCGACACCCTCTCGCCACGAAGCAAAAAGATTAGCAGCATCCCGCCAACCACAGCTCGTCTCGATCAGAGCGTTGAACGACTTCTGACCGTCTTAACTGCAACCGCATTCAGTGAAAACCAAAGTGAGGTATTCAACCCTCAGCTAATATGCCCAACACCAGAACATCTCGCAAGTGAGAACGACCATCGCCTGCGCGAGGACGCGTTGAAAATCTTCAACGAAGACTGATACCCAAAACCACTGATCTACCATGCATCGCACTCGACTCAAATATCCCAACGACTACTACTTAGCCCATCACAATGCTTAAAAAACCCTCCATAGAAGAGAAACGCGCTCGTTCAAGTAGCAAACACATAGATCGTCCTCCCTCGTCCTCCTCTTCCTCCTCCTACAAAAGCACTCACAGCCGAGAACGCAGCGAGTCTAGGAGATTATGTTCTACAGAAAGCGGACGCTCATGCGATCGCTCTCGATCTAGGACACCTGCGCCTCATAGACGAGAACACCACGAAAGTTCCTACAAACCACGCAACCGCTACAGACCATCAAAATCTGGTCGTGAAACAAATCCGAAATGAACAACAATGCAATACTTCAGTGGAATTGACAGGGACTTCGAAGCAAGAAAGATAAATTATTATCGCTAATCCCTACCCATAAACCTTTGGTGGTAAGCCTCCAGGAGATCAAACTCCGTGACACAGCCACTTTCACAATCCCTCAATATGTCATACACCGTCGCGAAGGTCACAATAACGTGACTGCACACGGCGGAGTGGCACTTATGATCCATCAAAGCATACCTCATCACCTCCTCCCTTTGAGAACAAAACTTCAAGCTGTCGCAGTGAAGATACGTATCTCAAGACCAATTACAGTGGTTTCTATCTACTCGCCACAACCTCACGGAGGTACTAATGACCGATCTGCTTAACCAACTGCATCATACCGTACTGCTCCTTGGAGACTTCAACAGCTACCACGAAGTGTGGGGATGCGTGAGAACAGACCCCAGGGGAGTGATAATGGTCAACACCATAGACACTCACAACCTGGTCCTTCTCAACGACGGACAACCCACACGGATCACCATCAAAAGTGAAACCGATATCGATTAATCAATCTATTCCCCCATTTTAGCTCCCCAACTCATTTGGGGAATCCTGCGTTCAACACATGCAGCGATCACAACCCAGTGATCATATCGCTCCTCACTAACCGACCAAACAATCTCGACGCACAGGAACTTCGATTCAACTACAGAGAAACCAGCTGGGAGGAATACTCAACACATGTCGCATGGGAAAATGTGGAGTGCTTTCCTGAAGACGTTTCTGAGTTCGACCTTGTCATACATCTATACGACAAATTAAGAAAGTGCAGCTGTCGCATACATTCCCTAATATTTACCCTCAACCTTTTTCCCAAAACCTTGGTGGTGCCTGGGGGTACAAGAAGCAATGGACCAGCGTGAAAGGATGTACGGGGCCTTCTGCCGCGCACGTTTTCCAGGAACCGAGTAGCCTGGAAAGGGAAACTGCCGTTTTCCACAAACTTAGCTTGGAGAAGAAGCGAGAAAGCTGGACCCAATTAGTTAACACAATCAATCGAAACACCCCTCTTCCCCAAGTGTGGGGGAAAATCAGACATATCCAAAGTCGCTTCGAGCGACCTATCCACGTACTGTCGGACGGGGACACTGTCTATCCTTCATATGCGGACATCACGGACAAACTAGCTCAGACTCTCAGCCAAATATCACAGTCAATAAATTATACGGCTTCTTTCCAACGGGAAAAGATCCTAAGAGAAAGTGAGCATATCGACTTCACTTCCGCAAATGAAGAATTCTACAACAAGTCTTTCTCCATCCATGAACTACAATATGCAATTGACCACACTCGTGAAAACTCACCCGGGCCGGACCGAGTGCACATCATCATGATCAAACACCTTCCTGAGAACGCTCTCCAGCACCTACTAAATGTGTACAATACGCTGTATTCAAATTCATTCTTTCCCAACCTGTGGCGGGAATCCGTAATTATCCCGATACCCAAACCCGGAAAATGTCACGGCGACCCACATAACTATCGTCCCATTGCCCTAACTAGCGTCCTATGTAAGACTACGGGCAGAGTGATAAAACTCACGCCTAGTCGACTACTTAGAAATGCATGCAGGCCTTAACAACATCCAGTGCGGTGGCCGTAAGCGCCACTCCACAACGGACCACCTCGTACGATTAGAATCAGACATTAGACAGGCCTTCGTCCGAAGAGAACATGTGGTTTCCATATTTTTCGACGCTGAAAAAGCATGCGACACTACGTGGAAATACGCGATCATGAAGGATCTCCACAGTAAAGGTTTGAGAGGTCGGCTACCACTTTTTATCCACCAATTTCTACAAATCGCACCTTCAAGGTTGGCGACACTCGGTCTCCGTCATAACCGCAAGAAATGGGCGTTCTCCAGGGAAGCGTCCTCAGTGTCACTCTTTTTATCCTCAAAATCGATCAGTTAGCCGACATTCTTCCCAGAGACGGAAGACTGCTCTCATCGCTATACGTGGACGACCTACAAATATGCTACAGACA